>JABASP010001434.1:0-29516 GCA_019776565.1 Sminthurinus signatus | reverse complement strand
AATAAATTAACAAAAAAAAAACGTTTTTATCTTTGTTTCGAGCTCATAAACAGTAGTACTTTCTCCAGTATTATAATAATAATATGTTTTAAAGTTTTTTCACTTAAAAAGTAATAGTAACAATACTATAATACTAAAAATTATTATATTAGTAGTAGTACAATATATATATATATATATATATATATATATTTAGATATATATTTCAATCTCTATTGTAGGACTTTATTTTATACCCCAAAATTGACCAAATTCTCTACATAATAATCAAAATTATCGTTCTTTATGAGATTTAAAGTACATATAATTTTAAAGAAATTAAAAATTTCTATCAATTTTGTTCTTTTATGCATAATCATAATATGCTAACTACATATAATATATTGCAATTTTGATAACTCAATATAGGAATAAAATAACATAAGTATTTTTTAGTATTAAATAAAAGAATAAGTTTTCGAGTACGATTCGTTGTTTGTTTTTCTAGATACGTGAGAGTGTAATATATTATGATAATTCTCGCAATTTATCAAATTTTCTATTTTCTGCAAACGAGATGCGATACGCCTGAGTTAAAATTTATTATAAAGAAGTATAGTTTGTTAAAACAATAAAATAAAATGTGTGTAAATATATAGAAGTGAAAATACAATGTATATACGCACGTATGTATGGTAAAGCTTTCTGCCCCCTAGTTTTCTTAATAAATAGTTAGTTTTTTAAATAGAAAATATTGCTGATAAAATCGGTTGAAAATTTTTACACAATTGTTTGTTTTTTTGTAATGATTAAGAAATATTTGTAGTAATTATTATTATTATTACTTTTGATACAATCAATGTGATCAATCAGGATTCTTATTGATTTATTTTTCAGTTTTATCAGCAGTATAATATTTTCTTTATTTTGCATTTTTTCTGTTCAAAGTATAAGTACTTTTTTATTTACTGGAACAGCATATTAGAAAATTTCTGTTCACTTCAAGTATTTTTAATTTGTATCATGTATATATATATAAGTATGTGTAATAGTATTTTGTTTTCAATGTTAGCCTAGGTACAAAGTGTTTTTTTTTGTTTTAGAATTCGAGATTTTTAAGACATCCAAGTACATTATAATATATATATATTATAATATATTTTATTTATTATAAATGTTTTATTGAAAGATCCAGTTCGGTCCGTTTGTATATTCTCCCTTATTTTCTTTTTCATGAAATTGTATCCAGACAGCACATATTTCTACTACACTATATAATATATTATATATCATCATTTTATTTGTGTATTGTTTATGAAAACAACGATCCATAATATAATATATGTAATATCTCACGATCAACTATATTGATAATTAATCATAATATTGTGTAGAATTTATAGAGAAAATTGCCTATTTATTTTGGAATAATATGTAATATATATAGGACATAGGAGAAAAGAGAGAAAATTCCTAATTTTTTTTTGTATAGTTTAAGTATGATTTCTTTTCATTGATAATAATAACATTATAATATAATATAGAGGTATAGAAGTAGTTCATATATATATATATATACACTCAAAATATCAAGTTTTTCAACTGAATATTGTGCATGCATATATAAATATATGTATGTATGTTTGAGATCAGACGTAACATTGTTTTTAATTATGTATAATAATATTGTAATACATGTTATAGTACAATTTAATGTTTAAAGATTGTTTCTCCTGCAAAAAACGGCAGTTTTTAAACTATACACGTATTTAAACGTTTCTATTACACACATTTATTGATATTGATAACAAACATGAAAAACACTTTTCAAATTTTCTTATACGTTAAAAAATTGTTATCACGTTAGTAAATGTCTAATAATATATGATGGCAAAAACCTAATTTTTGCCATATATGCAAATTCAGAGTTATACCTATGTATATATGTATAAATAGTAAATTTTTCTAAACACATAATCTAAAACATGTATAGTTCTATATGATATTATTTATATAATATTGAAAAGTTAGTGACATTTAAAAGACATTACTAGCAAATACATATATTATTATGTATATAGTTTCATGCACGTATTTAATGTCTATAATATAGTCGTTTTTTTTCTCTACAAGAGTCGCGAATTGTAAAACGTTGATTTCTAAGTTTTCAGTATTTGTAGACTATATTCTATATTTTCAGTATAATATCCTGATAATAGACACTATTAGACAATATTATTTTACATAATCATACATTCTACCTATATGTATCTATAATATCTATAATATTTTATGCATATATTTTTTAACCTAAAATATTATGTATTTAAAAAGTTTAAATTACTGTACATGTTCACTAGGTAGGTATATAGGTGCTGATTGTTTGTCCTCGTCTCATGGCATAATATATTATTGTATGTATTATATGTAAATATAGTATGTAGTTTACCTCTAATTAATCTTTATAGGTAATATATTATTTGTTAGGTATACAGTATTTTTATTTTAATCCTGCCTCCAGTATTTTTCATGTTTTTCTGTTTGTTTTAAAACAGGTATATGTTTCATATTATGTAGAGTCAATTTGTTATTAGTTATGTGTAGCTACAAAGGTTTATAACAAATGATAATACAACAACATCATACAATGTATGTATGTATGTAAATAATTCGGAATTAGTCTCGTTCATATTTTGTGTATACGTATAATAGAATATAAATATGTCCGTAATAAACGTTTATACACAGTGTGATCTTTGTTTGTGTATACGCGTCTAAGAATATGGTGTACATATTATTATGTTTACAACGACAACACACAAATATTACTAAACCACATTTGGATTTTGGACGAGTTATATTGTATAGAGGTATAAAATATAATTTATACGTAATCAAAGTTTTCTTTGGACAACATATTGCGTAATGTATAGTTTAAAACATGATTAAAAATAGTATAATATATAATATAGACAATCATCAGAATTCATAACAATGAAATTGTAAAAAAAAGCGTTTAGAAATGATATAGGTATCTATTTAGTACAATGATATAAGAACATTGATTAGTGTGTGTAAATGGTATTAGTTTGTTTTTGATATAAACTACATAATACATTATAATAATACATATATATGTATTATTTAATAAAGATAATTAAAGCACAGACATATGAATATATTATATTGCATATATCTTGGAAATAAAGTAATAATAATAATTATTATTAATAACTAAATTATAAAGTAACATTTGTGGATATATATAATAATATATATATATATAGGACTGAGAACTTAAAGTTGATTGTTGAGAACCATAAAAAAAAATCTCCGAAGAGAAAGTACAGATTGTATGTATTATATTTAAAAAAATCATTGTCTTAGATTTGTGTTTTAAAAATAATAATAATATAATATTATTAAAACTACTACAATGAATTTGAATAGTTGGCCGAAATAAGACTGTCCATTGGATTGTGATGATGAGGATTATTAAAATTACTATGACTTCGATTAAACTCGCTTAGTCTGGACTCCATTCCACACATTTGATGACTTTCACATGGTTGTTGAACAAAGGTGCTGTTATTATTATTATTCATTGATGGTGAATTCGACGGAGGATTGAGTGTTACCAATTCCTTCAAATTATTATTATTATTGTTATTATTACTGGTAGATATTGATGTTGAATTGGAAGTTGATGAAATTTTAGACCAACATAATGTGGATGAATCTGAAGAAACATGATTACTACTGTCCATATCCATATCTTGTTGTTGTTGTATAGAAGACGGTGGAGGTGAAATGGAATTGTCTGAATTTGATTCTGAACTAATGTCCGAACTTAGAGAACTATTACTACTAGTACAACTACTACTACTATTACTACTACTGCCACTACTAGTATTAGTGCTAGTCACATTTGTATTATTACTAGTTGCTACAAGATAGTCACAATTATTATTATTATTATTATTACTATTTGTAGTTCTTTCCACATTTGATGGCAGGGAGAGAGAATTATGAATCTCAATATCACTTGTGGAAAGAGAAGTATCTGAAAGAAGAAGAGTATCATTGCCTGGACATGAAGTTGAGACAATGGAGGACTCACAATCTGTTAGATTGTAGCCACAATTCATATAGGACGTTTCATTTGTATTAATGACAACATTGGAACTATTTTCACCACCCCCATTTGGTATCGAATGATTCGATAAACTATTATTTCTTGGTGAAGTATTTGTTGGATAATAATATGAGGACAGATTCAAGTCTTCCGCATAACCCGAATCACACTCTAGAAGAGGTGAATTTACTTCCAACATTTGACCTGTAGTCACACCTCCACCAACACCAACTCCCACTGGGCTTACAACTCCGGGTAGATCCTGTTCATAGTCATAGGATGCCGTATGAAATGGTGTTGGGTTTGGACGATAATCATAAGATGTGTGATAAGGCGCCTCGGTACCGTTGTATGAAACACTCGGTGACAGGTACGGGTCGTGTCCATGGATTTGGGGTACATGAGATGGATTCGGCCGAATATCTGTGATTTGTGGTTGATTTAAAGAATTCATATTTGGTAGCAGACCATTATTATCATTACTACTGTTGTTGTTGTTGTTGCTGCTGTTGTTGTTTGGATTATTATGGTTATTATTGTGTTGGTTGGAAGTTGAAGAAGCAGCCCAAAATGATGGCAATGGTCCTCCCATTGGGATTTCATCTTCATTTCGAATCTCTTGTTCTATGTGTCGGAGAGTATTGCAAATTAAAACTGACCGGTGAAGACTGGGTTCTACACATTGTTGCTGTAATAAGAAAAGAATAGAATAGAAAAGAAAACATTATACATCATGTTTATGTTTATATATATATATACTGATATGATTATGCATTATCATTTATAAAAATAAATAAATAATAATTTGAATAGAATAAATAATTCAAAATCATAACTTACAGTTCTAAAAGAATTAAGCTTGCATAGAGAAATGTGAAGAACATTGGATCTTTGTTGTTTATAACTTCGGATCTCCTCTTCATCTTCGGAAGCATCAAACTCCTCACTTGTAAATAAATCTTCGGAAGTAATGGATTCACAAGAGGAAGAACTTCCATCATCCATAAAGTCTGTATTATTATTAGTATTAGTATTATTGCAACTATTTGTCCAGCTTTGGTCCAGCAAGTTGTTAACAAGAGGAGGAGATGTTGGGGAAGAATTTAGTGAAGAACAAGACGAGGACGAGGATGATGTTGGTGGGGAGGAGGAGGAATTTGATAATGATGAGGGAGATAGTACTGGGGAAGAGGATATTGAAGATGTAGATGTTGACAAACAAGGTGATGGTGATGATGAGCTCTTTTTAACTAAAATTGTAGTATCTGCACTTCCTAAATTAAAATAGGATTTCCCTGTCTCATCCTCTGTAATGACTTGGTCACTCACACTATTTAAACAACTACTATTACATGTTTTGTTTGTCACTTTACTCCGACTTGTACTGTCACCAACAACCACGACCACCCCGTTACTACTAGCCCATTCACTCGAGTCCTCATCAATGGGTGACAACACGGTCACTCGCTCATGGCATAGTAAACTAGTAAATTCTAAATCAGTCGCTTCTTGGATTGTCGATTTGAATGGGAGGAAAGTGGAACGGATCCCAAGCTCATTCTCAGATCCATCCAACAGGAGGGAAGGTGCGGGTAAAGCTTCAAGAGTGGAACTTAGGGATTCTAAAGGACTGATACATGATGGGATGGGATTTACCCCAGTGGCTGTGGAAGTGAGAAGAGTACGTGCTAATATTGATGTAGTCAAAAAGTCGGAACTATTCTCATTCCCTATGGTATCTTGAACTTCTGTGGCTTGATCAATGAATGCACTGGCCTTTTTGGCAACTTTGGCTGCTATGACATAGTCCTCATCCCCATCACCGGGACTCTCCAGCCTCCTCTTATTTGAGCTTAGTGAGGCAACACCCATCCTTTCGGTTTCTTCGCTTTCCTATTAATAATACAAAAAAATACATTTACATTAGTTATGTTATTTTTTAATTTATAATTTGTCATATTTTATCATTTTTCTTTTCTTTTTTTTCCGCTTTACTCATAGGTCAAATTCAAAATCTCATAACATGCTTGGGATCTTTTTCATGTGTTTTTATTTTCTATAGTGTAAACTTTCTGTCTTATTTGGCGCGTCTTATTTCTACTTCAACTGTCAAAAAAAGAGTCGTCCCTACAAAAATACATACATACTGTCTTGTGTCTAGTAAACATTAATGTGTCTCGCATTTCCCAGCATTCATATCTATAAATACTACAGTCAACTTCAAGTTCTCGGCTCTAGCATACTCTGTATGCTCTATACTCTGCATATGATACTGTATTTGACGAAAGAGAGGATGACAATAATGATGCAATTACATTCACGCTCCTTATCAAAGCACGACTCAAAACTCAACTCAAGTCTGTAATGAATCAAGTATCAAGTTGAAGAAAAAGCTATACTAAACTTAAAAGTAAAACGCAAAGAGTGGGAAAATATTCAAACATTATAACTTATAGCACATTGTCATTAATGCAAAGGTACTTTACCAATATTTTTCAGCATAAATATAATGTATAATATTTTACGCTTGCTACTCCAATATAACTCTAATATATTTTATCGTAGCATGTGCTAGATGTTAGATGTACAACGTACAAGTACACACTCAACATCATGAACATTTTCATTCCCTCCCTCGCCTGTTTCAATTCTGTTTTTCTTTTTACCTTTTCATACACTATACGTTCGTTCGTTTCACCAACTGGGTTATGAGGTCGCATTGGAAATAACCAAGGCACAATACACAAGCCGTGTACACTACCGTCTACTGTCGACTGTCTACTAGTATGCACGTACAATACGATGTATGATACACGATACAATTGCATTGGTTTTTAGTACTCTTTGCCCAACACTTTACTTTTTACTCTTTACTTTTTACGCATTACCAATCCGAACTCAAATGAAACTTGCAATTTACTTATATGCTTTGAAAGTTCCAAGCTATGTTTAAGTCTTCAAACTTTAAACTTCAAGTTTAGCAAGGAGAAAATGTTTTTCATATTTTTCATACACGGATACTTTGTACTTTGTTGATCAGAAACAAAATAGAATGCACAATGCACAACAGTGGAGAAAAAAAAGTCACATTTTGCCCCGATTCAGGATTTTATCGTATAGGACTTTTTCAAGACTCTTAATTTTCACATGTTGATTTGGAAGAGCGTGCATTACCTGTAGACTGTTAGATAGTAGAGAGGAATGTGAATAATGTGTAATGGGAATAGCATGAGACATTAGACTGTAGACTGTAAACAGTAGAGTGGTGGAATATTGAGTTTCCTATCCTATCCGCCTGTCTCCTATCTCAAAATTCTAAACTACATGTACTCTGATCGTAAGTGCACAGTGTACAATGTACTGTGTACTGTGTACAAGTATGAAACACATGACGACGTACTTTTTCCCTCTCTCTCCAATTTACAATTTACATGCTGTAAAAAAACCAAAGATCTGCCCATATTGTGTGTACATTTAGAGTTTAGAGTTTTGGAGGAGTATGTGAAAAACAAGACAACGCAATTGCAAAGTTTCTTGGTTTCTATTATGTGTATGTAGCACTGTTTTGCATTAGCATTAAAGCTTTGAAGAAAAATCTCTCTCTCTATCTCTCTCTGTTGCCTTACACACTACACACAACACTATTTTACATTAGACATTAGACTAAAGAGTAAATGTGAATGCGAATACTTACGTATTTCTCATGTAGAAATCCTCTCACAGCTCACAGTACATAATGATAATCATCATGACGAGAGAAGGAGAGATACCAAAGTCGTGTAGACAATACATGTACTATCTACATTATGACTGTGAGTTAGCCCATGAGTTCATCAAAAGTTTTGTAACAAAATTTTCTTGGCCCAAAAACCCCCATTGGGCTTATTATTTTCCCTATTAAATCAAATGGCAGTTTCAAATTTTGGAAAAAAAGTACCTTATTCTGAGGGCTAATTTATAAGGTACCAAAATACTTATAGAGGCGTAATTTTTGAAGTCGAAAAAAAATTCTGAAATTTTGAATGCTTTTTAAAATAGCCCCAGGGTATTTTTTTGGGCTGTCATGAAATCTTTGGGTTGGGGTTGACGAATGACAGATGAAATGTGATTTCATGATGGCTTGTGTTCTTTTTCATAATATAATAAAATGCTGCTTAATACTTTTTAAGAACACAGTCCCAGCAAAAGAATAAGAATAAGCTGCGGTTCTCTTCTCTCCCCATCTCTTCTCATCTCACTTGAACGAAACGAAACTCTTTGCAAGATTGAGGATTGAAAAGTACCAAGAAAAGAGCGTCGTCAACAACAACTAAGACAACAACAACTAACCGCATACATATCCTCTACTTTATGGTGTACGCACAGTTTTTCGACTTTGACTTCGACGTCGACGTTGACTTCGTCTTCGACTTGAACACTTGAGCATCTACAATCTACAATCCAAAACCAACTCTCAATACTATCCAATCCCCAAGAGAGAGAGAGAGAAAAACAGAGAGAGAGAGGTAGAAGGATAAAGAGTAGAGGAATATAAGAAAAATAAGTCTCGAAAAGAAGCAACACTCGTTACTAGGCGTATACATACATGCACAATTTACATTGTACATTGTACATGGATTTCATTGCAATCTGAAGGGAACATTCTCTATGCCTACAATTTACAATATACAACATGATGTGTATAATATGCACAGTGCACTGTCGTCTCCACTCACTGACTGTGGCAACAACAACATTAAGAACATTTAACAACGTTCTAGTCCACGTCATACAATATACAATCATACAGTCATACAGTGATGGCTAAACGACACATAGACTTTATACTTTATACTGTACACACACAGAGAAAAACAGCAACGTTGGCATTTATCATACGTAGCATGGTACACTACTGTACATAGCACCAACATTATACAGTATACACGTCAAGTCAGAGGCATGCATTTAGAAAGTTTAAAGTTTTCAACATCCAACATCCAACAATTCAACAGCACAACAGCACAACAATCCAATCCCATCCAATGTACGATAATGCTATGCTGTATGCCGTGTGCTGTGCTACGGTATGCGAATTGTGAATTGTGAATTCAAGTACTGAAATCTACCTTCATAGTTCATATAGTGAATAGAATAGAATAGAATAGAGACAGAACTTCACAGTTCTCCATCACATTTAGATAGCATTTACCAATTCCAACTCCAATTCCTTACATTACATGGTGAACAAGCACACGTACACACATAGAGAGAGAGAGAGAGAGAGAGAGAGAGGTATTTCTATGTACATGTGTCTATGCCATTATTATTATTAGTATTAGTATTATTATTATTACGTTGCTAGGAATTTAGCATTGCACAGTCAACAGTGCTCAGTGCTCAGTCAGTCACTTGTAGCTTTTAGCTGTAGCTTGCAGATACAAATTTACATTACATCCATGTACGCATATATGTATTTTGTATCTTGTACCTAAATACGACTGTACTTATTTATGTGACTGAAAAGAAAGAAATCCTTCTACCTTGCAAATATACAATAATAAGAGACATACAGCATACAGCATACCCAATCTCAAGATCTTCTAGTCTATGTTGTATTTTGTATGATGCTATATCTATTATATATGCTAGTGTGTATGTGCAATAACTATCTAGCAATGTGTAATTTATGTACACTCCAAGTACAGTCAAGTTTTTCAGTCTTTTCTTTCTTTTTTTTCCTTTTCGCCTGTCTTTCCTTTGCATATTATTATTCTGCTTATTATTTTATTATATTTTAGTGTCTTTTGAAGTTGGACGTGGTTTGGATTGTACTGAAGCAGAAAAGGAAAAAGAAGGAGCAAATATAGTTACATGAAAAACTAAGACTACGAATAGGAATACGAATGCAAATAAACCAAGTTAGAATAGAAACAGTAGAGGAAATCTTCATTGCCACTTGCTTTTGCCTCCTGCATGACGAGGTGCTGACGCTGAAGCTTTACTTGTACAGAAATAAATGTGTATTTTGTATTTTGTCATGTAGCTTGTGTATTGTGATATAACATTGAGTTTTGAAGTTTATATGTGCGGCTCACACATTACACATTACATATTACGTATGGCATATTATGCATTACACATTACACACCTACAACAAAAATTCAACCTCCATCTATTGCATTCCATTCCATCAAATTCAAATTCAAATCTCATCCATGTGTACATATAGAAAATATGTATATGTCCACATCGTCCATCGTCCATCCCATTGACCAAGGTAACATTTTTCAGTCACCCATAATAGCAACTAGCAACAACATTTCTTATTTCATCACTCACTGTAAAAAGTATGTAGTACAATTTACAATGTACACTGTGTTCCCACCAAAAAAGAATCACAAGAAAAATGTGGCTACAGAAACTGCACAGAATGAGTGAGCGAAAACTATTGCAACAAGTCTAAGTTTAATGTTTCATGTACTTGTTATACTTTATACTTTATGCTTTAAATATTCATTTCCCTCCCTTTTATCATTTACCGTTTAATATAAAGCTACACGCTAAACTTTACACTATACGAAGCATTTCAAATTCAATAATAAAATAAATGTGGAGGGAGACAGAAAGGACGAATAAGACATTAAACTTTACACAGGCCTCACTATAAAGACCAAAGACAATAAAAGCATGCTATATACCATGTACAAATGTACTAATGTAACTATACTAGTCAAAAAAGTATGAATGAAACTGTCATTTGTTTTGCTTTGGTTTGGTTCGGCTTTTATTTCTTTCTTTCTTTTTGGGTTTTGACACATGGAGCACATGGCCAGAAATCAGCCGGAATCTCTTAAAGCCCCAAACAGTATGTACCGTACAGTGTACAGTGCACATGCAGAAAATGTACTCTTGGATTAGGCAAGAGGAAGAAACAAAGAGGAGAGGAGATGAAAACAATGTGTAATGTGTAATGGGCAAGGATAAAGATGATGCTGAGAGTGATGATCAAGAATCAAGATCACAAACAGAATTGTATGTTGTGCATTGTGTATCATCGTCTAGTCTAGTCTAGTTTATTACATGAACTTGCATCGCGACTTTTTTTCCTCTCTTCTCTATGTCTTAGATACATTCAATGTAAAATGTATCAAATAAATGAAATATACAAAAATTCGTTCTTTTAGAGCTTTGAGTTTCGAGAAAGAAAGAAAGGTGTTTTACAACTTAGAACTCTGTGTTTCTTTACGTTGATTTTTGATTGTATTTATTTCATTTAAATGTACTGCATACAGTATACTGTATAGTTTGGTTTGGTTTGGTCTAGTGTATTTCAAGTCAGTGAAAAAATAATGAAAATAAACCCATGTATGAAAGAAAACAGAGAAGAGAGCAGAATAAGGAGACCAGCTAGAAAATCTCGTCTTGACATTCTTTTCTCTGGTCAGTTCGTAACTCTTCTGAACAAGGACTGATCACTCCTGATCAGAGTAAGAAGAGATGCGCTTCATCAGCACCATCATCATATAATATAATAAGCAAGCAGCTTGTACATTGTACAATGTACAGCCAACAGTTTTGCTTTAACTAAGCTAAACTACACTAACTCGTAGTTGTAGTCGTAGTCGTAAAAATGCATCAACTACAATTTAACTCTATCCACAAAATTCAATTCAATTATACAGTCCTCTCCCTCCAATCAAACAATATACAATATACATTGTACATTGTACACTGGATGCATTAACCAAATGTATTACTCTGTCTATATGAATGCAATTAAATGCATGTGCGTACTCTGTACACTGGACACTGGACACAAATCTGTCCTTCTTTTCCCTTTTACACCATCCTCTTCTCATCCTCTGTCTTTCAATTCAGCTCATCATCATAAGATATAATAACAAGCATGGTAATAATAATAATAATACATAATATATATAAAATTTCCAAGTTCCAAAGGTTCATCTTTTTACATGATACAAGATGCAAGTACCGTGTACCGTGTACATTGTACAGGTAGACTTAGACTTGGACTTGGTTTTGGAAAAGTTGGAGGATGAGGATTGTAAAAAGTAAGTAAGAAGGAGTATGTGAGATGTGTGTGAGAGAGAGCATTAGAGAGAAGGAGAGAGAGAGAAATAAAGAAATATAATAGAGAGAATCTTTCAAAGATAGTGATGGAGATGGAGATGGAGCGTAGGATGTGGATTGTGGATGTGAACAAGAAAAAGAAGAGAGAGAGAGAGAGAGAGATGAGCTTATAACATGTAGCCTTGTATAAAAATTATTATTATATATTATTATTACTATTACTACTATATTCTCATGTGTTCTCATCCACATATGTATATTATAACTATAACTATTGTCAAAGTAAATGTACCTTTGCCGTACATTACATTACAAATACTCTTCTTTCTTTCTTTCTTTCTGTCTTCATATCTCTCCTCTCTCTCTCTGTACTCTGTACTGTGCACTCTGTGTAATGCATGCACAACACAATCAACTTTTAAAATACATTACGAAACGAAAAAACCATGTATGTATCTAGTCTGTAGTCTGTAGTTTCACACATGCATGTTTACTTGTATCTTGTGTGAATAGTGAATAATGCAATGCATTGCATACGTATGTATCTTTTGTATCTTGTATATTGTGCACACACATTTATTTCCAATTCCTACACGTATTTACATGTAGAAATTATATACATGAGCAGAGTCTAGAATCTAGAGTCTAGAGTCTTGAGCTTAGAGTTTTGAATCTTGAGTCTTGAGTCTTCATATATGTGTATCTCTGTGATGTGATGTACATTAGAAAGAATACTATACCATTCTCTCTCTCTATTATATATTGTAGATCCTATTCCACCTTTTGCCATTGCCATTAGTCATTGGATTGGTCGATATGTAGATCCACATAAATACATACACACATGTACAGATATGTGCATACTCATTTCCATGTATGCTGTATGCATCTATTTACAATCTACCATCTACAACATAATAATACACACACACTGAACACTGAACACATATAATATCTCATATAGATATAGATATTCCTGTCTATTCCTTTTGTGGAATGGGAATGAAAGAATACATTTAAATACATATTTACGGTATACATATGTACATTATCCATATACTTTTAAATTAGTACAAAACTTTTTCAACATTATATAAACATCATATACATGATATACATTATACATACATGATGCACACATACTCACAACATACAGACGAATTCCAACTATGACTATTCATATCTCATTCTCTCTCTGTGTCTTTCTGATGTGAGTGTGTGTGTGTGTGTGTGTAGTATTAACATGGAAACTTTTATAATGAAACTCTCATTTGTGATTACATATCTACATGTATATATTCATATTCCTATTCCTATTACAAACTACGGTGCATGAAAACCACATAGGTAGGTGGAACAGAGAGTAATGTATGAATACATACATGCAGTACATAGTCATAGATATGGTTGAGGTACATTAGCCTGAAACTTACATATTTGTACCTAATAGAAATGAAACTCAAAGCTGTAGCTGTAGCTCTATTCTCTATTCCTTTTACTAGGAAAGCAACAGACGAAAGAGGGAGAGAGAGGGAGAGAGAGAGAACCTTTTTACTTTGCTTTTATGTTTATAGATACATGTACAACTATATCTATATCTATACATCTCATGTTATATTGTAGTGTGGTGTAGCTCCAAGGTATGTTTGTAGTTTGTAGCTACAGTATAATATACAGTATAATATACTAATGATGATAATACTATACAGATGTATGTACTTGTATATGTATGACTATTCTATCTATTCCTAGCTGCTATATGTTGTATGTTGTATAATGCACATTTACTTGTTTCACGTAAAGCATAGCACACAGTACATGGTAGATGTGTAATAATATCTAGCTGTATCTCTCTCAATTTTCAAAGTAGATAGCTTGAACATTGTACATTGTACACTGTACACTGTACATGGAAGATAGAACACAGAAGAGTTGGAGCGTCATGTGCTTCATTCTAGCATTCTATCTAGTATTCTAGTATCTTTGCATGGTGGATACATATTTACACGGTAAAACTCCAAGCTCCAAACTCCAAACTCCGACCATACACAGAATACATACAGTAATAATACTACAGTACTACAGGTCCATGTACAATGTACATATTAGTTGGTTCGTAGTTCGTAGGAACGAACGAACAAACTGAAATTGAATGCTTTGAAGCCCCTCAACCTCGACTTTTCTCTCTCTCTCTCTGTCTCTGTCTCTTACTCACTCTTTTTCCTCCGTTCTCCCTGCTTTACTTTACTGTACTGTACTACACTACAGTACACACTCTGCCTATTCCTACTCCCTATTTCTATTACAGTTGTATGTGCCAGATAAATCCTTCATGTAAAAGTGTAAAAGAGGACTAAACTGAGAGAAAGAGAGATACACAGGGAGAGAACCTTTCGTTTCCATCTACCATCTACTATCTACTGTCTACCATAGAGCTGAGAGTAATATGAAAATTTGTATATTTGAATCAACCATGTACAATGTACATATTGATAAATACGTCCATGTACACTGTACATTGAACACCCTTCCAAATAGAATACATAGAACCCCAACACATGATGAGGGAATAGGAAAGAGAAAGATAGAGAGGAAGAGCTCATAGAAATCCGAAATTTAACAGAGGGAAAACACTCGCTTGTATACTTATTGCTACATCACATGTACACTGTACAGTGTGCATCCTTTTTTTCCCTTTGCCTTTACTCCTCTGTTTTGTACTTTGTACTTTGTACATCTGGCTTGGCGACTTTATATCCGGCACCCGGCTTTTTCTGGCCTATGTACCTATGTACCTAGGACTCATCCTCCTCATTCCTCATCCTTTGAAAAAACCAAGAGCCTAATCGTCCTAGTAATACGGAATATGCAATGGATATGGAAATACAACTAGTATTAGTATTAGTAGTAGAAGTAGAAATAGGAATAGGGTAGGCAAAGGGCCCTCTCTTTTTCTCTACTTCTCTCCCTTCTTCTGCCTATTTCCACATTCACGTTCATGAGTTCATGTGTTCATGTGCTCAACTTCCTCTCCCTCCCATATCCCATCCAGTTTTGTTCAATGTTGAATGGGGTAGAAAGAGAAGAGGAGCAGAGGATAGCAGAGATATAGATAGATGGAAGGGAAAAGGCCAACTAGCAAACGTTCCGGCACAACGTGGATATTTACTCAAATTTTCGGGAGGAAAAACTGATCAACAACATACAGAGACCTGTCTTCATGTACAGTATTTTACATTGTACTTACTTCTTACATACTCGTATAGCTCTCCTGTTGCCCCAAAAGTATTGTGCTAATACACTGAATTATCGAAATAGACAAGAGACAAGAGACGAGAGAATCCGTGAGCACATGGAACAAAACAGACTAGTAAATAGTAGATAGTAGAAAGATAGATAGTAGTTCATTGGAACCAAAATAATTTTCTACAAGTTTTCCTTGTACACTGTGCACGTTGCAAGGATAATGGGAAATGTAAAATGTAATGTAAGGCAGACGCATGCATGAATTTGGGAATGCATTTGGGATGCATTGGGAATGATTGGGAATTGGGAAAAGCATAATTTTCAAACTATCTCTTTATATATTTAAGCGTGTACTTTCCATCTTCGTATCTCTCAACTCTCCATATGCATTAAAATAGTATAGTACACGATGTAAAATTGTGTATGTATGCATGTATAAAATGGTGCAGATAATATTGGTAAATCTTCATTGACTGTTGATTCTGAATGTATCGAGTACAAGTAAAGAGCAGGGCAAGGAAAATTCCCTTTCTCTATTGTAAATTGTAATCGTCATCATTCTAGTTGTCGTTGTCGTTGACGTTGTCGTTGTCAATGTCCCAACTACCAACTATCATTTGTCAATACCGTGATATCAGAGAGTCTGTTGACTTGGATCATGGATCATGGACTATGGATTTTTACATGTACGATAGCCACATGTATGAATCTCGACTCGAGTTTTTAATTCACAAAAACCCTGACCAAAGTGATTCATCATCATGGTCAATTTTGAATTGTCAATTGTCAATATACTCAATATGTGCAATGTGTAATGAGTACATGTACACTTCCTTCTTTCTACTCGTTCTACGTATCAACTATCAACTGATTCATATTATCAAATATCAAACATTAAATATTTTACTACTGTTAATACTATAGTCGTTCGTCATTTGATTCTTTTTACAAGTACTTAGTACAATTATATTGGATTTGTCAATTTTTCAATCTTGTACAACTAACAGTAGTTTAATTTAATTTAGTTAAATTTAATTTAATATAAAAGGGAGAATTTGTTGGTGGTCTCTGATCTTTACAGCCAAATGTACAAGATTTAGATTCTTCTTTGACACTTTGGTCAAAAAATACTGCCAAGACGACAGTGACAATGACAATGACAACGAAGACGACGCAAGGAGGACGGAGACTACTAGTTTTATGCTCCTGCTTTCCTTGTTTCGGGGCAAGAGATGATCCTTCCAACCATGGAATTTTGCCAGCGGTCATATCTAAAAGTGTACCTGTTGTTGTTCGAGTACCGTATAGGATCAGGCAGTACAGTGCAGTACAGTACATTTATACATTATACATATGTTTTTCCTCTCTCCAAGTTCTACAGTTTGTAGTTTGTAGATACTCTGTGCATTATCTGTACTAAAGCACAACTTGTACTATAGCACATTTATTTACATGTACATTGTAAATATCGTCAGACTTGGGAAAAATGCTGTTACACAGTGCATTGGAACTCACTATCAGTCCCAATCCTGCCTGCCTGTCTGTACACTGTATACTGTATCGTATCTAATTCTCAATGCCAGCACTCAGGACTTGTCTGTAGTTTGTAGTTTGTACATGGAGCAACAGCAACAGCAACTACTTTTTCTGTCTACCTACGTGTACGACGTAGATCGTACACAGTACACAGTACACAGCACTCACACAGGATGAAAGAATAGAACTCAACATAGAACATACACTTCCAATATTGCAGCTGTGCTGTGCTTTTTTGAAGGAAATTCCATCATAAACTCAACATACCGTAAACGTTCATATTATCCAAGAAGCATATGGGTTGAAAATATGATGAAATCACATGGGAGTCAAAAGCATAGCAACAATTGAAGCATTTACGGAACACCTTTTAATGCATAAATGTACATTGTACATTTTTATATTGTACATGTTGTTCATAATACATGATACATTTACATTGGCATTGCCTGTATAAAACATACTGTGTGGATTGGCACATAGTTCTATTCGCTGCAAATATACACACTACACATGCATATACTCACTGGTGGTTGTTTTACTCCTACATCCAACTTGTGTATTATGTATCTATCTGTATTCTGTATCTACCTTTTACATTTCACCCTTTACCACGTACCATGTATAAAGTATGTGTCTTGCCTTGCTCGAAACGCTCTAGACTCTAGACTCAAGACTAAAGACTGAAGAACAAACACCTTCATCTTATCATTATCCTTATACGACCGTCGAAATTCACAATTACATTGCACATTTACCAAAAAATATATTGCACGTATATGTGCTTCGCTCCGCTGTTTCAAACGTGAAACATGAAGCAACATAATATATCTTTATATAAAAGCTTCATGTGCACGAAATATGGACAGTGTATTGCTTTGAGCTTTAGATTTTTATTTACTTCATCGTCTAAGCTATTTTATATAAATGTAAGAGCTTCAAAGCTACCAGCTCCAAGTTCAATTTTCCACATTTCTGTCAACTTTTCCACATTCTCAATTCTCAATAATAGTTTTAGTGAAAATATGCATGTGCATTTTTTTGCTGTGGAAGGATAATAATGATGATGATAATACGAAAATATCAAGCTGTACCTATAGTGTACAATCAAGAGTCAAGCGGTACAGAAAGAGAAGGAGAAGATGAGAGAAAAAATTGGAATCTGAATTCGAGTCTAGAGTTTAGAGTCTAGAGTAGAGTACAGCTGAGCAGAGATGAGATGAAATGAGATGAGAGTCTCCTGTCTCTGTCTCTGTCAGAAACCAACCTACCTGTTCTACAAGACCAAGACGAAAAAATATTGTACATTACTCTGAGACTTGTGTACAAGAAGATACAACATTCAACATGTAAGATCTAAGATGCAAAGAGAAAAAAACAAGTATGTATGGAATATAATATAGAAATATTATATTTAAGTTATAGATATAAAATTATTATTATTATACATATTTTTTCAACTTTTCTCCCTCTCTCTCTCTCCTTTTCTTTCATCTTCTTTTCCTTAAAACTCGAGTTAAAATTTACGTGCTGGTTCTGGTTGTGATGGTCCGAGGACCAATACCAAAGCCACGGCCAAAGCCAATGTCGATGTAGATATGGATTTGGATTTGAGTGCTAGTGCCGGCATATTAGAAAGAGAGCCGAAGAGCGGAGACTTCATGACATATACTACACACTCTACAAACTACAAACTAAACTCTAAAACTCTAAGCTAGACATTCAAGACAAGTACATTGAATTCGAAAGGGAGAAAAAGGACAAGAAAAGGAAAAGATGAGGAGGACCAAAATCCAACTCCAAATTCCAAGTTGAGCAAAATGGTCAAAGATATGATATGACTGAACAAGGATAAAGCAACAACTATCAACCAGCCAGTCAGCCAGCCAACAATGGTGTATTATTGTAAAATCTCTGAACTTTTCCTTTAACCCTTCTTCATTTCATTCCCTTTACTACTACTACTATTTACTATTACTCCTTCCACTGAAACTGCTATTCCTATTGTATGTACAGTGTACAGATGGATGGATGTGGATGCAAGTGTTCAGAATGTAGAGGTTTGAAACTTAGACCAACCACCACGACTACCAAACTCTCTCCCACCTTCCACATCCACATCCACACATCCACAAAAATAAAGTAGAGAATGGGAAAGTGGAAAAATACGAGGTATTATTATTAAAAGGGAAGAAAAAAAAATGAGGGAAAAAAATATGACGAGTCCTTTATTTAGGACCAACAGAAATAACTATCTACTGAGTACTGAGTACTCGGTGCTCGGTTCTGATTGTGAGTGGGGAGAACTACAGAAAAGAAGAAGAAAAAGAAAAGGAAGGAACAGAAGGAGAAAAATAAGAAAAGAAAAGAATAGAGAGGGACAGGAAAATGTTCCTCAGTTAGATTTTATACCTTTTCTATTTTCTGTACATACGGGAATGCATCACGCAACACACATAGAACTAGCTTTGTACTTCATACAGGTAAAAGATGTACAATGTACAATGTGTAATATAAAAATATACATGTATCTGAATATCGGAGGAGGAAAATTAAACTCATCTCCTCGTGTACTTGACCCAAGTCCCATATCCCATACACATAAATAGAAATTTACATATTACATGCAACATTATTGCAAATTCTCATTTTGAAATTTCAAACATAAAACAGGACACCAGGAAAATTGTCTCAATGATGCGGTGTGTATTTTTTATGCATTGCACAGTTCAAGATTGGAAAAGCTCTAAAGCTTAAAAAGACTAGGAAAAAGAAGAAGAAGAAGAAGCTTCCACTTGGTTTTCTTCTACATAGTTTTTAAGCAAAGGGATGCTGTCTACTTTGGCAAGTGTGGAATATGAAGAGAGAAGAGAGGGAGACAGACCATGAGTCTTGAGTCTTGCGTTTAGAGTTTAGAGTTAGAGTCTTGGTGAATCCAATGCATTTACGGGGGTATATTGAACCTAACTTTTCTGCTATGTTTTTCCTACCTGAACAAAGCTGATTGTCTGTACTCTGTACACTGCACAATCTACAGTGTAAAAAGATATGTAATATGCCCAATGTACAACTTACAACGCACACAGTATAGCATTTCATATTTCATATTTCAACACTGAATCTTATGCTCTGTAGTCATATCCTTTACACTTCATATTTGTACATGTACAATGTACAGACTAGAGACAGGTGATATGAGATTGTATAACAAGTATACTTTTTGCATATAAAATGTACAATATGATTCATTTTATTCCTTATACTTGCAGGCATTTGTACACTGCACAAATTCCACTCTTACAAAAGATATAGATACAAGATACTTTGGTTGGTTATTCAAAAAGTGTTGCATTCACTTCTGTAGATTAGATAGAATCGTCATTTCATTTAAAAAATTTAAGTATGATTAAAGATTGAATGCATTTTTCTATTGCATAAATAAATGCAAATCTATAATATGTAATGTGTAAAAAGTAGATGGTTGCAGTTCAACTTTGAATGCAGTTCCTCGGACTGATGTGCAGCTGATTCTGTTGATGTTTCTGTTGGTGTTGACATGAGCGTCAGCATCAATGCATCAATATTATGATGATATTCAAGTATCAAGGTTTGATTTTGAATTTTAATTCAACAAGAAATGCAGTAGCCTCAATCTCATTCATTGTACACCGTACATACTTGTGTATGCAGTATGCAGTGTGCAGCGACAGTCGCTGTCACCATGTGCTCAGTGCTCACAATTCACAATTCACTGTTCACCATTTAGCATATTGGAGTGTGTCCAACAGTCAATAGTTAAAAGGTTGTAAATTGTAAATAGTAAGTAGTAAATAATGAGGATTGGGATTGAAATTCCTCCAAAATGTACTACATTGTAAGCTATAGACTGTAAACAGTATAGACTCTAGACTCTAGACTGTCGACAGGCAGCACATTAAATGTATGTGAATGCATGTACGTTTTTTAAAGTGTCCTCTGAAGGTCTTTTCATACTTTCCAGAAGAATCATCATCATCATTAACAACATGAATATCAATATCAATATCAAAGTCTCACCTTATCATTTCATACCATTTCATATCATATCAAGTCTTTTTATCACAACTTTTATGCTTGATGTTTGATGCTCCCTTTCGCATCCACACTGAAAAATATTCACACTATCTTGAGTACTGTGTGAGTTTATTACTAGTGTTTCATATTCAGTATTTAGTATTTTGACTGTGTGGTAAAGGGATAAGATAAAAATAATATTTACACACAACATACAATTCCACACATATAAAGTATAGCGTAGAGAGTACATAGTTACCGATAAAGAACATAAGAGTACAAGAGTGTCATGTATTATCACTGCTCAGGGAATGCTAATGATAATAATAATAATTCTGCTCTGGTTCTTCGTCAACTTTACAAATTACAAACTATATAACACAATTATATAATATAATAATAATAATAATATAATGCAAAACGAGATGCACGTAAAACGTAAATATTATTATGCACAACTTGAACATTGAACATTGAATACAGAATCTTTCCAAAGAGTACAAAAAATGAGAGCGAATCTGAATCTGAATCTGAATTCGAATTCAAATTCAGTCGTCAATACTCAATATTTGGTGCTTGGTGATATCGTACGACTCTGTTTTGTATTAACTATTACGTTTTATTCTCTGCTAGATAATATTGGAATATTAGATACACTGTGCTATAATCAGTGAAAGAGAGAGAGAGAGAGAGAAAGGGAGAAATTTGAAGCTGAATGCAAAATGAGTTATATGAAAATGACTGGAATTGAACAGACAGAGAGAGAGAGAGAAATGAGATAAGATATGAAAATATGAATATGAATATGAAACTCCAGTTTGATTGTGACTGCTCTAAAATACTATATATTGTACCACATAGGTTCAAAATGAAAATTTTTTTAAACAAGTTAACAGTAAATACTAGTGTTATTTTGATTACAACCACAGGTGTCATTATGATACCAAAGTCAAATGACAAGAGAAAAAAATTATGCATGAAAAAGATACCTTCAATTCTTCATCCCTACTTAACCAAACATCGTGTACTGTAGATTGTACACAGACATTAGAAATAGCATGGTATGGAATTCTCTGGAATCTGGAATGAATCGGATTCGATTCATTCATTTCATATATTTCATTAAATGTCTTTATAATTTCTCTTCATATTGAGAATATTTTCAGAAAATATCATACATCGTACATCGTTCAAAAGTTGAAGACCATGAAAATGAGGAGAAATCCACATCATGAAATTCTCCTCACTGGAGAAAGGAAAAATAATATAGAAAAATGCAACTAGACATCTAGGCTGTAGATTATAGATATAAAAACATGGTGCATCAGTGCTCAGCCACGTGACGACACTTTACTTTCCACCACATTATCAAATGCACATACTCATGGATTTATGAAAGCTCGGTAAAAAGACGGAGGATACGAATCGAGCCAAAACTAAACAAGTTTGACTTGGAGTAAGCAGAAAGTATTAAGAAAGTATAGAGACTTGTGAGCCTTCAACATGAATAGTGATGATAATGATGATGGGACGTAAACTCCTGTGTACACTTTTTCCCTAATTATACACAGTACAAAATACAGTAAAATACAGTACAGCACCTCACTGTATGTGTGTATGAATGTATACCTAGGGTGACAGAACACCTTCCATTAGCAGCCAAGTGTCAGCATTGCACATTACACATTACCGAAGCTTTTATCAGTTGACAGGTGGTGGCATGTGTAAAATGTAGAGTGTAGACTGTAGAGTGTAGACACGTATGCATGGAGATATACAGATATTATATATAGCTACACATGGCAGTAGATCACCACTACATACATACTTCTGCGTGTGGCTAATTTCACTACATCCAGAGTCAAACTCATTATCATTATCATTACTATTATCAGCTCCTTTATCAATGGATCAGGTATATTTTACTACACATGTATCATATTTTAAGTATGTAATGTATTCAAGTTCAGTATATCCAGTATCCAGAATCCAGAATCCAACCTTTACTTAATATTTATCTACATATCTTTATGACTGTATTTATTATTTATCATTTGAATGCACTCCCTTGTATTCTATTGTATTGTATTTTCTCCTGTAGTCTGTAGTCATTCATGCATTTATTCAAATTAGGGTAATCATATATTTACTATTTACTTTGAGCTTTGAGTTTTGAGGTTCTAGCTGTGAATTTTGAGCTTATGTAAAAAACAATGTTATTGATTATTGATACAGGTCTAGGTTTTACTACTCAATACTCCATATTTAACAAAGTATACACATTGTACATGATGCGATATGAAAATGAGGAGGATCCAAGTTAATAGTCAAGAGTCAAGTGCATTGAGTTGCATTTTGATGCACTAAGCAGAGCTGAGCAGAGCTGAACAGAAGTGAGAAGAATGACAAAGGTCGAGATATTACATCCTCACTTGTTTGCATCCATCCATCTATCTGTCTTTCTATCTTTCTATCTAAAGACTGTAAATGAGTGAGTGAATGAGTAAATGTCGTCTTCAAGTCGTCTCCAAACTACAAACTCCAAACTCCAAAATTCAAAACAGCATCAACATCAACTTCATCACCAGCTGTAGATCATAGATCCAACATCCAACCTCAACTTGATTCTCGAGTCAACAAGTCAACCTCTAGACTCTAGACACTAGACTATCGTCCTTCTCCTCGTTGTCACGATCATGAATGAATCATAAGAGACACATAAACTCCTCAAACCATGTGCACGTACCTACAACCATCTCTTCACAGTGCACAGATTACTATGAACGTATTGCTGGATGCATATTTATTTATGTAGGGAAACCAAGCCAAACCAAACGATTAAGACAGATAAGGGATAAGAATAAGGAACTGGCACTTGTGTTTTGTGTTTATATTTGTAGCTTTACTTGTACGTTTAGCATTTGGGAGGCCTTTGTATTATGCATTATGTATTATCTGTCTTCTATAATATGAGCATTTACTCTTTGGATAACGTTCGTAGGAAAGCTATGTATGACTGTTTTGACTTTTAAATCCTGAATTTTGAACTTTGGAACCTCATTATGAAAATGACTTGGAGTTTGTATTTCCTTTGTATTTTGTACAGAAGAAAAAGAAAACGTATCTTGTTTGCTTCTGATGCATTTCTTCTTCCTTGAACGAGAGGAATTGTGAGTCACCAGAATGGATTTCTTTAGAGTTGTTCAGAGATTTCCAGGAGCTCATGGACTCACAAACTGTCCACTGTTCAAACACAATTATCCTGAATCCTCACGTCATATATTCTATTATAATTGATAAAACCAATGAGCCTGTCAATTGTCAATTGGTTTCTGCATTCAATGAAAACTAAGTACTGTACAGAGTATAATGTGTCTGCTCTTGAACTGCTGAATGTATAAAGTATGTAGTATCATGACTTAAATCCTTGTTACATAATATCAAGTATAAATTACAATAGACTGCAGTGCAATAGTGCAGTTTTCTAATGACAAAATGTACTAGGTTACTTTTACTATATTCAAACGTTTACTTTTGGATTCTAGATTCTTAATTTGTATAATATCTTTGTCTCTTTTTCTCCATTTCCATTCAAAATTCTACATGATGCTTTGTTTAATTCCATACAGTTGGAAAAACATCATTAGAGAACATGAATTAGAATATACAAGCGAGTACTAGTATAATATATAGATGATAGATGAGTTTTGTACATTGGATGTGTTAAACTAAGGAGAGGATTGCTGTCTGTCAATCTCTCTTGCGCAACTACTACTTTCTGTGTGCTGTAGCTCGATATTGATATTGATATCCATATGATGTATTGGACTACATGTTTAGATAGAAGATAGAAGATAGAGACACAGATAGAGATAGAGATACAGATGGATGGACAATCGGAATAATACCTCTTCGTATTGCATGCATCCATTCATTCATACAACAACAACCTACATCCAACAGCCTACGTCCACCGATGTAATAAACTAGCTCACACGTACAAATTCCAAGTCCAATTTCAGCTAGATAGCTGGAGAACATTTCTGTTTTCTCTATCCTCTATCCTGTTTAGTACATGAGATATACATGAGATACATAGGAGAATGTATTTGTATTTGTATGATGATCTATTGCTGCCCAATGTACGTGTACGGGGTACATTGTCCAGTGTATAGTAAAATCGATGAGTGCTCCGAAAACCTGATTCCTGATTCCTGATTTCAGAGTCCATTCTTCTGTACTCTGTACTCTGTACACTTGCACTGCCTTTATTATTATTATCAAATGCCAAATACCTTTCCTCACAATTCTAAAATCTAAACAAATAAGTACAATGCACAATGTACAAATTATAAGTACGAGATTGCACGTATAAAAGTCTCGTGTACTGTGTAATTGACGTGTGATGTGGGGCCAAATTCCAATCTCTCTCACGTTGAGCGCCAAAGATTTCCCGCAATAAACTTTCAATGCTCAATATCTCAACGTCTCAATGCTCAATGCTCAAGTCTCAAGTCTCAAGCAAGAACATTGTGGACTCACAACTCACAACTGTCAATCTGATTCAAAATTCAAAGCAGAGGGTGAAGGAAAAAAAGCCTCATTCGTCTTTCATGCTCATCATAATACAAATGTGCCTACAATACATACATACAACGTTTCCTTACATAATGCGTAAGGTGTGCAATATCTATCTATCTATTCATAGTCATATTCATATTCATATTCACAACACACAGCATGTAATGCTCCATGCGTATTTGGCACAATTGACAATGGGACCGCAAGAGATACCGAACAGTACCTATTTACTATTTATTTTTTATATCATTATTATTGCATATCCATTTGAATCAAATTTAAGAATAAAGTACAGTTTTCATCCTGTCATCTCAAGCTATCTTTACATGTAGAGTCAAATTTTGAGAGCACATACTTTATATGTTGTATAAGCCGGAGCAGATTTTTGATTTTTTAGATTTTTCAGAATTTCTGAAGGGGAAAATATTATAGATTATAGATTGAAAGATAGCAAAGATACGTGTACACTTTTGGGTCAGCTGAGCCTACAAATATAAATGTGTATTTGTTGAAATCAAGCTGAACAGAGTCCAGCATCCAAAATCCAGTCATCATACTGTATGTGGATCTGTATTTGTATCGGCTTTGAGTTTGGTATTACATTTGTTGTAGGTCTACGAGTATTGGTACATGACATGCTATTCTATTCTATGCTATGGTATGGTATGGTATGGATGGACGTGAATAAACTCACCGACCCTGAGAGAGTCAGAACAAGAAACAAGAGAAAAGAGCCCAGACAGAAGGAGACGAAAGGACATGAGAAAGAGTGAGAGACAGAGTAAAATAGGATAGGAGAGAATACACAGAAAATGTATACAGTACACATTGTACAGTGTAACATAGCAGAGTGAGCTAGAAGATTTTGTATTTGGATTTCCCCCTCGTATTCTCTCTTTTACTCGGATATTCTCTACCACAGTCAGAGATAGATAGAAGAAGAAACAGGAGAGAGATAGAAAGAGAATTCCACTCAACCCTCAGATCCAAAAACTACGTCTCTCTCTCTCTCTTTCTCGTTCTCATTCTCATTCTATCTAGTTTCTCTCCCTCTCTCTCTATCTCTCTTTCGCTCTTTTCATTTCATCGTGAGAGACATTTCAGATAGCTAGAGCTAGAGCTAGTAGTAGAGTTAGTTGGAAGGACGGAATGGGTGGGTGGTTGGTTATTCGCTGGCTGGTAGGATCGGAATGGAAAAAAGTTGAAGCCAAGAGCATTTCCATCCAACAAACTGAAACTTGAAGACGGAGCTGTAGCAACTCCAATTCCAATTCCAACTAGAACCAGCAGTAGAACTAGCAGTAGAACTAGATAGATGATACGACGACGTCGACTCCACGACGCAAGTAAAGTAAAGTAAAGCAATGTAATGTAATGTAATGGGAAAAGAGAAGGAGAAGAAGGAGAACCATGTACTTTGGTATAGAGTATAGAGCATAGTTGAATGTTGAATTCAACATTCAACGTTCCGCGTGGCGTCTCTCTTCTCTCTCCTCTATCTCAACTAGACTCGACTCGACTCAACTCGACTCTACTCAACTCTGCTTTTATTCCTATTCCTATTTCATACATGTACTCTCCATGTAATGTATTTCTCTCTCTCTCTCTCTCTCTACTTTTATTTTATGTATACTCTCAACTCTCATATATAAAATATTGCTACAAAAGGCCTTAGAAACCAAGTTGGAGTAGGGAATAACACACACACACACATATATACAGCTTTATAATATACAATATATACATACTTGTACACAGCGAGTTAGAAACCTTCTCTTTTCATATTATATTATATTATATTTTCCTCTGTGTGTGTGTGTATGTGTGTGAGTGCTGTGTACATTCTACATTTTACATTCTACATTCTACATTCAAACCTAGATACTAGATACTAAACATATCAGAACAGTATGCACATCCAAGGCTTATATATAGTTGATATGGGGTTGATAGTACATAGTGGAATGGAATGGAATGGTAGTAGAAGGTTCTTTTTTGTCCTTCCATGACGTCAATACCCTGTATAGAAACATGTTAGCGTGGGCCGATGCGATGTAGACATATACATATATATTCACAATACACACCATCCGCTTGCTTACTTATGTACACTGTATTTTGTATACTGTATTTTGTATGTATAATACACAGTACAGTACACTTAGTTGCTTACTCTTGCCATTCTACATTCTATTCCTGATGTAGTGTAATGTCAGCTGTGGATATAGATACATAATATTTTTCATACACACACACAGGCTTCAATATATAATATTTTATATTATATTATTTTCCACATGCACTCTATTTTATACTTTATACATAATGTACATTGTACATTGTACATGTATCTACATTTCTTTTTTTTCTCCTTCTTCTTGCCTTGGCATGACTACTTGTACATTGTACATTTCTAGATGTGCATTTGCTACAAGTAGACATGTACAATGTACAATGTACATGTATGTACCATTAGTTGAAGTTGAAGTTTGAGTTTCAGTTCTAGCTCTAGCTCTAGTAATACTGTTCTTACTCATAATCTTAATAATAATAATACTAGTACTAGTTCTAGTATACTACCTATTCTTTCCTTCCCTTTTCCTCTACTTTTCTTCCTAGTCGGTTCGATATTATATTATATTATATTGTATTTTTTTTGCTATTCCCTCTTTTTCTTTTTTCTTTTTCCCTGTCTTTCTCATTCTCTCCGTCTTAGATGTGTACTCAATGCTCAATGCTCAATGTACAGTGTACATTTTCCTTTTTACATGTTCAATGTTCACTGTTTAAGCTCAAGTCATAGAAATGTTTCTCATGGATTTACTCTATGGCGTTCTCTTTTCTACTGCTCAACTTGACTTTACTTTATGTGACTCCAAGTCCAATAACTGTAGAAATAGAAGTACTGTAGACTGTAGACAGTCGACAGTAGAGACGGAGATGGAGCTCTAAGCCAATACCGACGTCGATGCCAGTCTAACAAAATACGCCAAGAATGACAACCAGAACCAAAACGAGAACGAGAACGGGAATGGAAATGAGAATGAAAATGTAACATTGGAATCGAGGAGAGGAGAAAGGAACGAGAAAGGAGGAAAGGGAGAGAGGACCAAGCAGCTAACTTTGCTCTTGTCTCTTGTCTATTCTCCGTCCAACTGTTCCAAGTTCCCAACCAACTTAATACTTCTCTGCCTAGTTGTCGTTCTCGTTTTCCCTTTCCGTCCTCCCTTCCTTTCCAGCTTTTCCATCCAGCTGTGTGTGGTGTGTGGTACTGGATGGAAGTACAAACTACAAAGTACGAAGTACGGGAAAAGTCGCTGAATAGAAGCAAAGCAAAGCAAAAAGGAGAGAGGAATACAACACAGAGGCTGTAGCAACGGTACGGTAACAACCTAAACGTAGTGGTGGCTGTAGACTGTGGACTGTAGTTGTAGTTGTATTCGTATTCGTATTCGTAGTAGTCGTCGGAGATAAATGTGAGGACGAGAATGAAACGGGGGAAGAGAACTAGAGAACTCGAGAACTTGAGAGAGAGAGAGAAAATCATATCGAAAAGAGAAAGAGGGAGAATATTGTACAAGTATGATGATGATGACAACGAAAAGGAAAAGGAAAACGACAACAGCAAAGGAAAATGCGACGACTGGCAACACAAAATTGGACGAAAATGAATGCGCCGGTACGGTATCTAGTATCTAGTATACAGTGCACAGTGTACATGACCCAAAACTTTACCATGACAAGCTAAACCAAACCAAACCGAACAGAACCAACCTCCCTCCTCTTCCCCATTCCCCATCATACAACACACAACAGAGTTCCACGAACTCAGACTCATCCTCTCCTCTGCCCGAGAGGAGAGATTCACATCAACATAATACACAAACAAATTCTCTTTTTCATGTTTCATCTC
>JABASP010001433.1:0-29517 GCA_019776565.1 Sminthurinus signatus | reverse complement strand
CCTATGTACAGAATAGAAAAGATTTAGGAAAGAAAAGACCAAAATTGTTTTACCAAAAGTTATATCATATATATGTATAACTACATCTTTGATGCATCAATGATGTACATAATATATCATTAGGTTGTGGTTTAAGATGATGATGAAGATGAGGAATCAGGCCGATCAAGCGGAGTGTTTGGAGTTGACAAACTCAAAGTTGAACTAGAAGCAGAACTCCAATCAGCTAAATTAAACTGGAGACTTAAACGCTGTCTCCTGGCATATTCTTCCGAATCCAAGTCCATTCCAAAATCAAAGGCATCTCTAGGATGACGAGGTAAGGTTAAGCTATGTCGGAAGCAATCTCTAAAACTGGCAGAATAAGGAGGGAGATCTGGATCTACAACAAGAACAGCTTGATTTTCCCCTGGATGACGAGATACATTAGTACTTGACCTTCCACCACCCCGATGATGATGATTATGGTGATGAGGATTTTGGTGGTGATGATGATGAGGATTAAAAATAATTCGAGTGGCATTACTAATACTACTACTACTACTTCTGTCATGACTGGTTGAATTTCCTAACATATTTGATTGTTGCTGTGCTTGACTTCCTTGTGTACTTGGTCCTTGTAATGGATCATCCTCATGTACTATAATTATTTCATTACCTTCACTACTCACAGTTTGTCCACACCCTTTTTTTGAATCAGTCATTCTTATTTTTGTAGCAGAGGACGAGTTGGATGATGATGATTTCTGCTGTTGTTCATTTTCAGTCACTTTTGTAGTATTTTCATTTGATGTAGAGTTTTTACGGACATTTCTTGACTCTACTTCAGTCCCAGCCACATTTATATGACTATCATTTGAAATGGTGTTAGAATTGGATACTTGAGGTTCCGTACTACTACTACAACTATTGGTAGTAATTGCACTCGTTGGATTTTGAGACGGTTGTGGATTTTGACTTGCATTTGGTACTTGATTAATGTTTTCATTTGTAAGGATTGTCGAATTCATAACATTAGCAGAAGTAGTAGTAGTAGTAGTAGCATTCAAGGCATCCGAATCAGATTCATAATTGGGAGCTGATGGTTGAGAGAGCTGTATGAAACAATTTGATGTCGTTGCACAAGCAATTTCGTATCTACAGAACATATAAAATAATATTCAACAAGATTTAGACGTCTTCTCTATCAATTTTACAACAAAAAAAACATTACTAATGAATTTTTTTATATAACGTAAATAGAAAATAGATTTAAAAAAAGGTAAATTACGGCGGTGGAGCTTCTCCAGATGGTGGAAAATAATGAGATGGCGGTTTCCACAGATAGTGTGGTGGAAAATAATTTGACATGGCATTAACTCCAGGCCTTTCAAAGTAACAGTCATTTGAAAAATTTAGAGAGTTTGTATCATCACACTCGTCACACATTTGGGCAGAATGGCAAGCTTCCGCAGAGTTGAATCGACCTATTTAGCATTTTTGATAGAGAATAGAGAATATTATTGAAAACCAAAAATTAATCTACACAATTATATATGCTTAGTGCTTAGCATTTTACTGCACATTGTAAATATTACATTTTGTATTGAATTCATATGATTTTAATAAAAAAAAATACCTTGGACGTGTCGCTGTCTGAGACGGTAGACAAGAAAAGAAAGCAGAGCGAGAGATAACATGGAGCAAACAGAAGCTATAACAATTTTAGGAACAACCTCTCCGTTGTCAATCGGTCCAAATGGACCACCATGACCTCCATTACTGCCCTTTCCACGGATCGTGTCATCCAAACAAATAAACTCACAACATGAATTCCCAACTCGAAATGATTTACAATCCTACAAAAAAAAATCACACAATGTTCAAAGTTTTAAATGCTATAATATATTTACAATAAACAGCCTATAATATATGCTTAAATACTTAGGAATATAGATGTAAATTTCACAAACCTGAGGGGGGCTACATAAAACTGCTTTACACCAAATAGGCCCCTCTGCAATAAGTAATATACATTTAGGGTCATTTTACCATCCCATCTAAGAAAATGCATATATTATATACATCAATAATTCCAAAAACATACACATGATTCTTTGTTTCATAAATTACCTTCAGCACAAACGCATAAGGTACACTATAAATTTGAAAAAAAAAACAACAAAATTTTATATTACGTGCCAATTGGAGAATATTTGATATTATTCATTGTTTTTTACATTGTGCATACTTACCTCATCTGGGCCAGGAACATAATGCATCCCACTTTGTATCGTTCTGTACCAAAACGACATGAAAAATATTCATTAAAAGTCAGTTTTAAGTATGGCTTAAGTAGGTTGTGTTGCGTACAAACTACAACGACATTTACTTGAAAATTACATTGCACAAAAAACAAAAATGTTTTTAAATACCTTCCATGCAGATCAACACAATTCACTCCATTATCTAAGGGGTAATAAAAAAAGGTTGGAAATTTTTGAAACCACACATTTTTATTATATTTTAACTGTGTACATACTTCAAAATCATGAACTTTAAATATCATACATATTATATGAATGTATAAAAATACAAGTCTTAATTACCTGTTTTGACACCTGGATGGGAGAATGTATTGTTTCCCAAAATGGGAAATGAAGGAAAAGGTGAAAGGTTAACTGACATGTTTTCTGATTATATAAGGACTTTCAATTTATTTACTGAATAAAATCTTGTACAAACTTCTTTTCTATTAGCTCACATTTTTATGAAAAATAAATAAATATTTATATTTTGTTTAAATGTAGCAAGTAGCAAGAACACGCCAGGAATTCTTTGAAATTATTTACTGATTTTGATTTCAATTAATGTCCATTGTCAGATAATCCTCTGTGCGGAGTCATCCTGACTCCTCACGACAACAATCGGGTTAGACGGTCAAAAATTGGCAAAATTCACAAGTTTCCTAAATCTATATTTAACAAACTATTTTGTCTATGTATAGTGTATAGTGTGCTTGCTGAAAGAATCTTAGAAAATTCTTTGACAATCAGTGCTTTGAATGAAGGCGCTCCCGAACCTCACAAGCACAAAACTCGCCATTCCAGAAAATTTCGACACTCACAAATACATAAAACACCCACGGCCTATACATATACTATACACACATGTGAATTGAAAATTGAAATGAAATGAAATGATATTATCCTTCAACTTTTCAATTATGCTTTATTGACATTTTGCGAGTACTGGGATCAAATATCTCATTTTAATTCATCAGCAAATGTTAGGAGAGGATTAGAGAGATTTTGCATGCACAATGTTACAGTAGACATAAACAACTTTGTAGATTCGAGAAAAAATGATAAGTTATGAAATGAGCTTTCTTTCTAAAAAAGTACTAATATTATGTTTGTACAAAACTTCTATCTAATGATGAGTATTTTAGTTGAGATGAAGATTCATGTTTCATTTTGTGCTTGCATAATGGATTACGTCTTACATCTCATGCTTCCTGATTTCTTTAATGTTTTATTGACTATACACGACAATTTGTTTACGTGTGAGGTGTGACGCGTTTACAGTTTTCGATAATATGAAAAGGAAACTTGACACTGGTAAATAGGTTTTTGGTTTGTAATTTGTAATAAATATCTTTTTCAATTTTTATGTCATTTAACAGTTAACGTTTTATTATTCAAAATTCAAAATATATTATATTATAGTTCCAGAAATTGACACAAAACTCTTTGTACAAACAAAGTATACAAAATGAATACTGAAAAATAAAACATCATAAATATCAATCAGTGGATTTCATTTACACGTACAACGTACAGATAAAATGATAGACTTTTTTATTGTGTATCAAAAACATTTTAGATTTAAAGACAGCTATACAAAATGTACGTAATACTTAAATATTAAATATACATCAAACATAAAGCACAGTGTTAGAAATTAGAAATAAAAAAGAGAATATTTTTGTGGTGAAAAGTACATTATAATTGACATATCATAAAAAATACGAGAAAAGTCTCTTCCAATATTCTATAATATATCTTATAAATATATGACATACATGTATGTTAGTAGATGTAGTCATCTTGTTGTAAAAATAGTGAGGATTTGTTTGTTGAATGGATTCCTGAATGAATACTTTCATTGTCTTTGGACATAACAAATACCCATGTACCATGTACTATGTATAGATAGTCAAAGAAATAGAACAAATACTAGAGTTTTATGAATCATGTCTCATGTCACAAGTCACAAATAACAAACATCATGGGCAAATGTAAAATATAAAATATAAGTAGGACATCATAATATACCACCAGTGAACACTTCACAGGTGTACAGGTGTAGAGTGGACAAATTAAAATACTTCTTGTTATTTAGCCGAATGCTCTTTAAGTACTCGTTTGTGGAACCACGAATTTACCCATACATATTATGTACTACCTACTTTTATGTATGATTCTCAGTTTTTACACATACAAATTAGATTAGATGAAACCAAGTAGTTTCTATATTTGAACAATTATTTTGGCTGTACATGTATTGTAGTTTGTATACATATAATGGCATAAATCCTGTACACTAGACACTGCATGTTGTACGTACATTACATATTTTACATTACAAAGGGATGGAATTCACAAGGAATTTAAGTACAAAATTCTATGAAATTGACTTCAATCTTCATCAATCATCTTTTATGAAACATTTTTTTTTAGATAAAGAAACTATTTAACAAATCATTTTTTCCAGTAAACCATATAAATTTATAATTCATGTACATGCACAATGTACACGGACGTGTACATGAGTGACGAATATCGTATAAGGAACAAAAGTAAAAAATACACAAATATTATGTATAACCGTTTACTACTTGCCAAATGAATTTTTCTTGGAAATAAACAACTTAGCCAGGGATTTGGTATCAAATTCATGATTCATATTTACTTGTAAACATAAATTGGTAAATCTAGAAACGTTTTTTGTGGTAAACAAGAACTAAAATGACGACTAAATGGATAAGTCTTCTTTTTGTGCTGATATACATCTGCAGCATCTGCTTTTACATGGAGTTTGTACATTGTGCAGTTTGAAGTTTTATACACTAGTCATTTAACGTGTTACATAATAAGGTGACGAGTTCCGGTTAGGGTTATCAGAATTTTGGTTATCGCAACGTTTTTTTCTGCAGAGATCCATGCGACTGTAAAGTTACGTGTGTACACGGTGTCTTATGTTGTGTGCACAATCCAAGAACATGCTCCATGATTAATACAAATACTTCTAGCTTCTAGTCAAAGCCCAGTGTCTGAATGTGAAATGTGAACATACTGAACAGCCCCGTATAAATAGTGGGCACTTTTCATTTGTTCTTAATTCATGAGTAGTCAAACTTATCGTTAGTAACGATTCATCAATTCCATTAGTGATCACAATTTTGTCATTTTAGCCGATCCGTTTTCATAAACTACACAAGTAAAATTTTTATTCTTTTGAAACACTTTTATATTTGAAAATTGAAAGAAAAGGACAAAGAATGAAATCATTTTTGGGACTTGTTTTAGCCTGTGTTCTCCTTCAACAATTTTGTGGTAAGTGTAAAGTGTTGAGTACTTACTGGATATTGAATCGATATAAAAAATCACAATCAGTAACAAATATAATATCCATAACCCACATTGTTTTTCATATTGTTTCATTTCTCGTTTGGTGGGTATAAAAACGTTGTAACAATGTGGTCATAATTTTTCTTTGTAAAAGGTAAAATTGTGTAAAAATTCCCAAATGTTTTCATATTAGTGTATCATTGTTCTATTTAAAATTTAAAACAGAGAGGACGGAAGCTTTAAACCCTTGTTCAGCGGGGAAAATGGTGCAGGCATACAATGAAATGAAACGAGTCAATTGCAGGAACTGTGACAAGTACTTTCACTGTCAGGGAAATTATGAGGCTGTTCATCATTGCCGCGGCATCCTTCAAACTTTCACCGCAGAGACGTTGAGTAATGCGAGAGAGCTGTTCGGCGGAGCCAGTTCTAGTTCGGGTTCTAATTACGGTTCGAGTTCTGGCTCTGGAAATGCGGATAGTGAGGCCGATCAAGTGGCAAATCGTTTTGGTAGAAGTGGAGGAAATTGTGCTGGAAGTTACCTCGCATCCGTGCGGTGTGCCTACAACCCAAGGACTCAACAGTGTAAATGGTAAATAGTGAACTACAACTTTATCTTTCCTGTTTTCTAAGACATCAAATTCTACTTAAACTTTGTACTTAACTATTCATGTATACTGAAATGCACAAGATTTTTTCACCTTACTCCAAACTTCAAACACTAAATATGAACAAACTTGAAATTGTAAAATTACTATACAAATTACAAACAAGAGCAAACGAACAAATCATTTGATCCATTGTAAATTCCACCCCTTTGTAATATAAAATATGTATATACATTTAACATAATATAACTTTTATAGCACATATTAAATGATAATCATTTGGTTAAAATTCTAAAACAAAACATATACATTATACATAGAGTACCAAGTTGAGAATTGGCTATCAACCATATATCAACCATAGAATCAAAAAACTTCACAAAGAGTTGAAACAAAGTTGAATACTTTTTACAAAACAACGTACTCAAAATATAATATAATTTCATTTTATAGACGATACAGTTTAAACAATCTTGCTATGTCATAAGTCATAATATTATGCTGTATTATGTCATTAATTACATAAGTTATTATTAAAGTTTATTTTATTTAAGAGGACTTTATTAATTAAACTCTATCTATAGATAGTATATTATATTATGGAAGTTTGTATAGTTGACTAGAACAATGGAATAAAATTCCGTACTTTTAAAGTACTACAGTTTATTCACCATATTCTGAACTATATCTGTCTTTTTCATGCGTATGTACTTGTTGTGGTACTTTTCTATTTTTTTTTTACTTTCTATACCCTTTTAAATACGTAGTTCAACTACGGTTTTTAGAAAGAACACTGTTCATTTCATCTATGATCTATGATCTATTCTATATTCTATATTCTATTTTACATTTGATTAATTTAATCTGTGCCTATACTACTTTTAATTATAATAGTATTTGATTACAGAGTTTACAAGATACATCAGATGTGATATATTATTACAGTGTGTTGAGTGTTGAGTATAGCAAACTCGCTATCATAATTTTAGGGAACTTTTCAAAACATTGTCAACTATATCAAAGATGAACGATACAACACCAATACAAACTTATAGTAACACAATTCACATACATGTAGTGCACATGGTGCATATTATGTATATTATCTAAATATAGTAAATAGTAAAGTCAAGTTTCAAAGGCCTACATGATACTTTGTGCAGGTTATACGGTGAATAATGAATTACAAATATTCTCAAAGTGATTTGATACTATGTATAGGGGAAGAGAGTGGATCAAATATCAAATATGTACATTGTACATTGTATATAGATCATAAAAGATTAGTGATGTAAAATCTCCTACTCGCTAAACATCAACTTTCACTTTACTTTGTCAATAAATTTACCACGTATCAAGTGACTATTATACTTAAATATGTACCTATCGTATGTATCTTTTTGACAATGATTCTATAATCGAGTGCATAATGAACATACTATATTCTATATTCGATATAACTTTTATATAACTTTCACCGTTATCGTATTTTCTCACAAAAAATGAGAGCTACAAAACCTCCTTAAGCTCTTACACTACCATCTAAAACAGGATGAAAACAGAAAATACAGGTAGTAAATAGGAAAACTTTCCATTACAGTGAGAGGAATAAGAGAGATGAGAGAGAAAAACCAGACAAGACACTTTTTCACCCAAACTTTTGTAAGGTGAAAGTTCATATCATTGGCATTTGACGTTTGACGTTTGACATTGAAATGTACATCAAGTATCAAGTTCAGTTATAAATATTCCATCGGCTGGCTGTATACTTTACACTGTGCACTTACAGTTGTCGTGACTTGATTTTGATTTTTGATTTTAAACGTGTCTACAGTCGACAGTCTCTGTATGCTCTACAATTTTTCTTATGTAGTTTGTAGTTTGTACGAGTATATACCTAGTATATAAAAAGATAAAGAAAACTCTTCATCGGTGGTTGGAGAAAGTAAAGAATTATCTGTGTATAGATTTCAAGATTGTTAGTGTTTGCATGTCTTCCATCCAAAATTCTTATTCCCATAAATAGTGAAGGATGGAATATATTAAGTGTGGAAAGAAATGGACAGATGCATGAGAACATCGATTAGCAAAAGTATCTATATGTAGAATGTAGAACATGGAACATGGAGAATGGAGAATGCAGAATCTCAGGTCTAGTAAACGGCAAACAGTAAATGGGAGATAGTTGAAAGTGTTGAAGATAGAAAAGAAGAATGATCCTATTTCATAGATGTATTGAAAATTGAAATCCTATATATTACATATCATCTTGGCAGAAACCAGAAACACAATATATTCGAATTGGAATATTTCATATTCGACTTGTACCATAATTCATTTCATTTCTATACCTTCTTCGTCCTCCGTCTTGTGTCTTCCTTTTCAGCAAAAAGTGCATGCATAATACATCATATAATTTTATATTGAATATTGAACGAGCTTTGCAATACATATATTATGTGTTATACATTATACATCTCTTCAGCATTCCGCCCAGGTTTCAGAATTCAGGTATATTTTCTACTTTCTACTGTGTTTATAAAATCAGTTATTTCCAGACTCCAAATTCCAAATTCCAGAATCTGTCCGAATCATCCATCTTCATCAAAATCCATGTCCATATCCATATCCATGCAGAATATAAATATGACTGCGTATGTACAAAAGAATATAAATACATTCGTATTTCGTATTGAGCATTGATACATAATACATAATTTATATGCAGAATGCAGATGGTTACAAGCTACAACCTACGATGTAGTCATCTCTCCCTCTCTCTTCCCTCTTCTATCTACGTCCAATTTTCTAACCCATTGTCTTTATACTTTATAAATGCAGCATTTCGTGTAAATACTGTAAAAAGTAAAAATCATTCCACATTCCAGAGTCTAGATTCTATATGATGTAATATGTAGACAGTAGACAGCCGTTTGAATCCATAAATTTTACATTCAGTATTCAGTATTCAATATTCTGCACATCTTGTCTCCTCTCTTCTGTCTACTATCTACAATCTACAATCTACAAAGCTCTCTATGTTCTGTAAATAAATAAATATTTAAACATGTATCATGTACAATACTTTTTGCTTTCTTTGACAAAACCTGCTGGTCCAATGTTATGATGAAACATGTGACTTTTGTCCTCTTTTCAGTCCATAATATTACATAAAAGTACAAAATACGAAACACATACGTTAAATACGACAAAAGACAATATACACAATACACATATAATAGATAATAGATACATTCACAGTATCAGTATCAGTTAACAATAAATAACAAACAACATCAAACACATAGACAATTCGACACCGATTGAGACTTTGTATTATTTTTTGTAGCACATGGGTGGACCCTTTTATTTATTGTATGTAGAAAGTAGAAAGTAGAGTGTAGAATGTAGAACTTAGAATGAAGGTGAACTTGGTTTATGTGTGGTTTATGGGAGTTGTTGATGTTGATGTTGGTCAAATTCGGGATCCAGATTTAAACTTGTGCAGGCGAGTCAGTACAAGATCCACCTGGATTCAGCGGTTGGCAAACACATGAATCTTCTCCCTTAGCTTTACATTTACAGTCCGTGGGTGCACGGATAATAATCGGGGCTTCTCCACCACTTGCCACGAGCCCATCCGGAAAATCACAAAGTCCATCAAATCCCGGAGGAAACTGAGCTGCCTCTCTTTCTTGTTGTACCAGGAGGATGGCTCTCGCCTTATTTTGAAACTTGAGGTAGCGGACGAGGGCAAAGAAGATGAGGAAGAGGATGAACCCAAAAAAGATACAAACCAAAATGATTTTGTACAGGTATTCGGGACTCTCAAAATTATCATCCCACAGTGGCTTCCCATCTGCATCCATCGTTAATCGTTAAACGTTACTTGTTAATTGTTAGTCACTTTGATGTCGTCTTTACATGTAAGAACTTTCCCACTACTGCTCTTTTACACCTCCCTGGTTCATGGTATTTTTTGTAGTATTTTTGTTCTTGTTTTTCAACTCTGTCAGCAAATCAACAATGAAGTATCCAGAAACCTGTAAAAATAGCACAAAATCAAGAAATTCCATTTAAATCAAAAGTCAAAAGTATACAAAAACCATCATTTATTTATTTATGAATTTATTTAGGCTTTAACTTTTTTACGTCAAAATCAACTCATTAAGAAGATAAAGCTCAACTGGAACTTTTTAATCAGCAAAATTTGTATGGAAAACATTAGAACGGTGGAACAGTGATAATTGATAATTGATTTGTTAAGAACTAAGAACTAAGAGAGAAGACTATGCAGATAAAAGGAAATTTTAACCGTGTAAAACAAAGCATGCGAAGAGAAAGTGGAGAAAGCAAATTTTATTCCATAATATTTTAGATATAATATATACATAAAATTTCCATTTATGGTACATGTATTATTCATTATACCAAAAGCTCAAGACTCTAGACTCTAGACTCAAAGCTCGAGGGCTCGGATCAGCATTTCATATCTCTGGTAAATGGTAAAGATGGGAAATTTTGCAAGCGTCATAAAATATTATGTATAATACCATGTAAAATTTTATCCCATTTCCCATATACCTTAATAAATTCTTCTAATATAAGATATAAAAGCTTCTCTCGCGCTTCACTAATCCACAATCCACACTGAACACTGAACACTGAACTGATAACCAGCAGATACAAAATTACACTTTCTAAAATACTCCATGTTCCATGTATAATGATATTCAACTAGTCAAATTCAAATTCCAAATGTGCAGTGTAAGTACTGCTTTGTGTATTGTGTCTTGTGTCTAATCTTGTCTTGTACTGTTTGAGAAAAAGAAGGTTTTTAGTTTTTACAGAAATGCCTCAAACCTCAAAATTCCAAATTCAAAAACTACCTAGTATCAATATAAAGATGAAAAATATTATTCTAACTTGTACCATGTAATAAAATTCAAATTCAAACTCAATACTCCATCAATCATACGCTTTTAAATGTTAAATATTAAATGTATTCAAAACGTCTATGCAGTGCTTCCAACTTGGAACTTGGAAATCAATATTAGTATTAATTCAGCTAATGTAAGTTGAATTTTGAATTTTGAACATTTAATATTTATATGCATAGTAAATACTAAATGGTTATACAATATACAGTATTTAATCATCATTTTCCTTCAGGTCGTTCTAAATTGTGCATTGTACATTAAACTACACACTAAATACTAAGCCTTTGTCCAAATGCAAAATTCCAAGCAGAAACAATGTTCATAAGCTGCATAAGACCCAGAGCCCACAGGAAAGAAAACTAGGAGAAACTGAAAGGAAATTCAATACACAAAATGCAATTAAATGTGACACATGTCTAACTTCATTTCTCTTTCAAAATTTCAAATTAAATCTAGAAGCTAGAATCTTTAGTCTAGAATCTACAATATAGTTGGAGTATACTGTATACTGGAGCTCAAACCACGGAAAAACGGAAATACCGGAATTCAGAATGCAAATTCCAATCCGGTAGAACTTAACTCGGGGTTTCTTCCTTTTGGTTTCTTTCCCTCTTTTTTAAATGGAAACGGGTGAGATTGGTGAGATGGATTAAGGAACAGGAAACCAAAAACCATAGCAAGCTAAGCCAAACCAAACCAAAGGCAAAATATTAAGAAATACGTATATACATTTCAAAAGCGAACAATGAACAATGAAATCCAATGAGAGAGAAAGCGAGAGAGAAAGCCATCCGCCATACAGTGTAGTAAAATGAGTACAAAGGAAGTAGAAGAATCAGATAAAACGAGGGGATTTTCTCTCCTTAGGTGCTTTCTCCCATTCTCTTTCTTTCTCTTTCTCTTTGTTCCTTTGTTCGTCTATTAATGTATTATTCTGCCCCTGTGTGCATTTTGAAAAGGTGTACAAAAAAATATATGCCGGTTTCCATTTCTTCAGCCCTGTATGTATACTTTATACTTTATAAGCTGTATGCTGTATACTGTATACTTTTGTACTTCGTACCTCGTGATATCGTATCCTGTGTATGATATTTTCCATTCCACAATCCACACGGAACAACTAGCGATCAACGATTTTTTTTACTCTTCTTCAAATACATTCATCGAGGTACAAGGTACATGTGGGTTGTAAGAAGTAAAAAGAAAGTAAAAAAAGTACATTGGAACAAACCAGGCCAAAAACTTGAGCTTGGACTGTGGACTCTGGATTCAGACTGCGGAAAAAATTGACATTGACATTTTTACACGCTTCAGCCACAGTTTTACAAAGTACACTGTACATTGTACATAAATATAAACATACGGAATATGGATACGGATAAACGTACCTTGTGCCTTGTACCTTGTATTTTGTATTTTGTACCTGTACAAACATTGACACTAATACATGTCGGAATGAGGGTAATAACGAATAAGAAATAACTCTTTCACTTTCCCTCTCTAGACTCTAGACTCTATACTTTAGACTCTAGTCCGTCTTCTTTACTTGTCTTTGAAATAAGTAAACGAAAGGGAAAAAAGCTGCCTCCCTCTTGGTAAAATAAAATCCCATGCCATGTCTTGCCATACTGCATACTTTACTATGGTAGACAAATAACAAATCCAAATCCCTGCACATCACTCTTATCATTTTCACCTTGAGGATTATTCCTTGTACATAGAAAATAGAAATGAGAAGAGAGCCAATGCAAACCAAGCCAAACCAAACCACATGAGACCAAAACCAAACAACACACACAACCACACAGACATCCGAATTGCAGGAATAGACAGAGAAAAAACGTAGAAACTCATTACTCACTCGACGCGGGGAATCGAGTGGAAGAAAAAGGAAAATCATTTGAACAAGCAGGAGCAGGCATCAAGCATCAAGCAGAGTTTCTGAGTTGTAGGATCAATTCATATTTCACATCATATTTTTCAGCACATCTATGACCTCCCTATTCTTCCATGTTTGATGTACTAAGCCACTGTGTGTAGGATATATAAAGTATAGTAGGTAACTCAACCAGGTACCCGTATTCCGTATTCCGTATTATTCAAGATTCAAGGACACCTTTCCATTTTCTCCGCCTATGTACAATGTACAATGTACAGTGCACAATGCATAGCTATAATGCTTGTGCTTGTGCTTGTATTGTACTTTGTACTTTGGTTATGATACATATCATGTCACATCAATTTGTGTTTTCAAGTGAAAGCACTGCTGTCTCTTTGTCAAAGTGAAAAGTGAAAAGTGACTGATGACAAACAAATGACGACGAAGACAACGACGACACCACCAGCAGCACTTTTTTCAGCCTTGAGCCTTTTGATATAACTCATCACTCATCACTCATTCCTATGTACATTTGTTCATTTGCTCATTCACTCACATTTCACATGGTACTAGTAATCAATGCACTGGTGTCTGGTGTTTGGTGTCTGAGTCAGCCATCTCTGCACTCTGCACAAGAATAGAAATGGAAAATACTGACAAAAGTCAAAAGTCAATCGGGACTACAGCATTTTATGTTGTATATTTTGTACATGTGTGATGTAGGAATAATGAATAGAAATGTCTAATATTTTGTGAATCTTTTGAACTCTGCTGTCTACAATCTACACAGTTATACTTTTATACTTTATACTTTATACAGAACCGCCTCTTCTTTAATACTAAACTCTAAATTCCTCGTAAAAGATACGATATGTATTATGTATGTTTTCGTTTTTCGTGTTGTTTTTTCTCATTAAAAAAGATTAGCAAGCCGATGGCTGATGACTGATGACTGATGACGTCTTATCTTTTCAATTTCCGGCTCAGGATTCAGGATACAAATTCTTATTCTTGAGAGAGTAGAAAGTAGAAAGCTTTAAGAAGAGAAGCAATGCATGAATTAGAAAACTTTTTCTGGATTCTTTATTCTTTCTAAAAGCTGGAAGAATCAAAATAGATATACGAATATATCTGTATGCCATATTATACATTATACATAATACATGAAACATATTAAAGAAAGTATGTCTATTTTCAGCCTGAGAATTTCAGATTTCAGTGAATGGAAAAATCCAAGCTTTTCTGCCTTTTTTACTTTTTATACACAGTACACAGCATTTTCTACATTCTATATATTTATCCGTAGGGGGTTTAGGAATTGGAATTAGTAGGTGATTATAAGTAGGCTTCATGAGGGTTGAATGTGGAATTCTCAGGAGATTTTTTTATCAGACTTTACTCAATGCTCGGGCTTTTTTGCTTTTATACACTTTTCCAAATCTAAAAATATTTTGAGCTCCTGCTGTTTCTAGTTCTTCCAGTTTTTCCAGTTTTGGAGCTTATATTTGTAGATGAGCCTGTCTGCTATCTTCTACTTGTATTTGTTGTAGAATCTTTAGCAGAGAGTCCATATTGCAGATTATACATTATACACATTATGACGTGGAAGGATCTGCATTCTGCATTCTGCCCATGCAGAAATAAAAGGTTGAGAAATAAAAGTAATGTGGAACAGGAATTTGAAACATGAGAAGAAAGAGGGGGAAAGTGAAAAGTAAGCACGCATGAAATAAAAAATAAAAGCAATCAAAAAGAAAACAATGAACAAAATGAAAATAGTGAAATGGAAGAAATACATGAATCCGTAATCGGTAGATAAACTTTTCTTCAATTCTCAGTCCTCAATCACCAATCAAGAAAAATAAAAATAAAACCCAAACAAAATCCACCTACAACTCAATCCCGAGTTCAGAGCCCAGAACTCAGAAATAAGTTTAATGTCGGTAGCCAATTTCCAATCTAAAATTTTAAAGTCTAATCTAATCCCATGCCCAATTACAGAGGAACAGGGGAGAAAAGTAGGGAATTCTCACCTAAATTTCCCTTTTATTTGTGTCTTGTTTCTTGTGTCTTGTATCGTTGTACTTAATCCGCACATGGAATTCGGATTTCGGTGGTATATTGTTCTGAAATTCCCAAGTTGAAAGAGCTTAGAGTTTAGAGTTTAGACTTTAGAGCACCAAACTTTGGAATTCTGAATACTGAATACACACGATGCGCAATATACTGCGTATAGAATGTAGAATGTTGAATGTAGAATACACACTATAAAAACAGTACGCTCATTTAACACGGCCAGTCGCCAGTCCAATATCCAGTGTAGTTTTACAAGTTACAAGGTTGAATCTTCACTCCACATTCCACATGTAAAACGAAGGGGAAAAGGAAGAGTTGAGAAAGTTGAAAAGTAGTATAAAGTACAAAGCACAAAGCTTTGTCCGGCTCCGGGGAAGTCGTTTCAAACAAATTGTACAAAGTATACAGATGAATGGATGACAAAGGCAATTATGTATTGATGAAAGGAAAAACTCCAAGGAAATGTCATCCTTTTCCTAATTAGTTCACAACACTTGACACAATTAAGACGATGGAAATGGAAGAACGAAGGATGTACAATTTGCAATTTACAAAGTACACGAAAAAAGACATGTAAAGGCAGGTTTTTGAAATAAGGCTTCTTTTATCTTTCTCACTTTCTCCTTTCTTTTCCTTCACAATTTAAATTTTCAAAAAAAATGTAAAATATACACATCCAGATTAATTTTTCACAATAATATTCTTGTTTTCATTCCGTTGGTTAGTAAAATTTACAACAAAAAAAAACATGTGTACAGTTGAATATTTTAATTTTCTCCTTTGGGATTTATAATAAAAAATAACAGGTTCCACGTTCTTCGGGCTTCGAGATACGCGATGCTTTACAAAATAAACATACACAAAAGCTGACAAACTTCCTGTTGTGAAAAATGAGAAGATTCTATTACCGTTTATACTTTATACTGTAATTTAATCTTCTGTCTGTTTAATCAAACTATGTACGCACAATTTAAAATCCAGTTCATCTCTAATTTCTAACAAATCTTTTATTTTTTTATAGTTGATAGTTGTTTTTATTCTTGTGTCCTTTTTGGCTGAGAGAACAAATCCAAAAATCCACTATGTAATACAAACTACAAACTGCACTATTGAACGTGGAGAAAGGAGAGAAAGCTCTTTCACTCCTTGTTCCTTGTTTGCTGTTTACACTTGGTAAGCTCTCCACAATCCACAATCCGCATTACACCAAACACCAAATACTAAACACCAAACCACAATCGTCCCACTCTTTTGGCTTACAAAACGGAGTAAAAAATATACGCATAAATGGCAGATTACAGATTGCAGCACTGTTTTCTATAGTCTATATTCTGTATTATGCAATTCTGAATTGCGACTTTTGTGCCACAAACAATGAAACAAAGCAATGAAAAGTTGAAAAGTACGTCAAATGTCAAACGTCAAACGACTAGAGACTTGAGACTTTTGAGACACAGTGTAATTTTATTATTTGAGAATAGATATTCCTTTTCTTGTTTCAATTGTTCACCAGTGAATTGTAAATCAAATTAAATAGCGGATCTCATTCAAGTATAAAGTAGTAGAAAACGAAATCCAAATCCAAATCGATTGTTAATAACCTTCATGTGACTGTTATTCCAAGTTCTGAATTCTGTTGACTGTTGGTTGTTGATCCTACTTGATGTAATTTGATTTGGTTCGGTTCGCTTGTTTACGTATTATTTGTTATTTGTATTTTGCTTACTGCGTACTGCGACAGTTGGACTGTGATGGAATCTGAAGAATTTCACTCATCTTCTTCCAGCTTTCATCCTTTGTATTTTGTATTGTGTATTGTATTAATATCTCCTCCATTGATTTGTAATGGAATCCAATCCAGTCCAATCCAAGGTAAAGTCTTTGTTTTCTTCACACTCTATCTCACTCCCACATTCACAATAACAATCACATTCACAGTTGACGTTATTTTTCGTCATATAATTCATCTCGTTGGAGCAGTTGAGATGAGATGAGTTGTGGTTTTGCAGTTGCACTTTCCCAGTGCCAGTTGCCAGTTGCCAATTGTCAGTTGCCAGTTTCCAGTTGCTTGTTGCCAATTCCAGTTTTAGTTCCACTGAGATGCTCACTGCAGTCTGCAGTAGCAGTTTGAAGCCGACTGGTAGACCTAGGGCTAGAATCTAAACTGAAGCTCAAGCTGGAACCAGAACTAGAGCTGGAACTGGAACTGGAACTCGAGAATGGAGAATGAATGAAGTTGACGGAAGCAGAGAGAAAGAAAACGAGAAAGAGAAAGAGAAAGAAAGAGAGAGAGAGAGACGACGGCGGTATGCTCTGCATTTTTATCATGTGCAACGAGCAACGAGACTCGATTTTCTACTTTCTATATTCTACATTCTACATTCGCAGTCTCTCCACCGCTGAATCCTAAAAGAGAGACTGAGTGCATCCGTTCCGAATTTATTCATTCATCTTCTTCTTTTTGTTCTTGTTTAGGAAGGAAGAATGCGGGATTCTCCATTCCTTTTCCTCTCTTCCTCTTTATTCTCTACACTTTAATTTTGGCTAGTTCTTGTTCAGTTTTGAGGATTGCACATTGTAGATTGTAGATTGTGGATTGTAGAATGTGGATCTTTTGTTGGACGAGTCCAGCGCTGGACTTTGGAATCCAGAACGCTCAGACCTCAAAGGCTGAATTCTGCTGGATTCCCGAGCTAATCCAAAATCCAAAGAAATAGCTGACAAAGCAAGGTTTATTTTGTCCCATCAATATCATGAAATGCGACAAAATGGAAGACGAAAAACAAAAAGGCGTCAAAAGTCAAAAGATGTTTCCTCTCTGAACAAAAAATACTCAAAACTCAAAACCAAAAATGGGTAAGAAAAAAGATGAAAAGCTCGTAATTTTGTTGATGTATCAAAAAATAATTATTGTAATAATTATTGTAATAACTTGTCAAAAAGCTAAAGCTAATTGTACATTGGATGCGAAACTAGACATTAGAAACTGGCTGATGGATCAAAAGGTAAAAAATATTGAATTTAGTGTGTTTTGAATTTTGAAATTGAGCAGTCCAGTAAATTCAGTCAAATGTCACAAAGTTGTACATTTTGGGAAAACAAAAACATGGAACGAAAATTGATAAAGTGAAAACTTTCCCTTTTTCCAAACTACAAACTCCAAACCTTTTATAGAATCGAGAATCTATCTAGAGAAAAGAAGTTGAGTGGATTGTGTATTTCAGGAACAAGGAACTAGAAACTAGAAACTACAGATTGGGCTCAAGCTCTTACATAAGAATTAATAATGCAATATGAAACATAATATGTGATTTTCCATGAAAAGTTTAAAATAGTGAGTGGAAGAAACAAGTTTTTCCATGTTTTGTTTGTAAATTTATTTCCTCTATTTCTGTGTACTGTGCATTTTGGTTGTTTTCCTAGTTATTTTTGAGATGAAAGGAAAATGTACAATTTACAGTTTACAATTTACAATCTGCAAGTACAATCTCAAAATTTCAAATTCAGTTTTCAGTTTTCACCAGGAACAAAAGTAGCAAAAGTATAGCAAAAGTAGGAACTAGTCATAAAAAGTTGAATAAATAATGCTCCAACTTGTAACTTGTATAACCATGTGCAAAATCATGTGTACACTCTTTTACTTTTTTAGTGTGTGCAAACTTTCTTTGAGAATACGCAAGTACGGGTAATTCTCCAGTGTATTTCATATTTCGTATTCTGTGAGCCGGCATCGGCATCGTCATCGGCATCGGATACACTCGCAACTTACAACGTACAACGTACAAGTTCCAAGTCACAAGTAAACTGTAAATAATCTACATCATGTATAACAAAGAAACAACATTGCATGCCGAATGCCGAATTCAGAAAAAAGGAAAACAGAGACACGAACGTGTGTAGGGTGTAAATTGTACAAAGTACAACGAATTTACAACATGTGTACTAAATACTAAATACGAAACACTTCAACCTTCAACATGCTGCGATGATAATTAATTAATTTACTAAATCTCCTATTTTCATTGTAGAACATGAAAATGTTTTCGCTATAAAAAATAAAAATCCTACAACATCAAGACATGATAAATTTCAGTCTTTTCCCCGTCACACCGCTTTCCATTTCCCGTAATCCGTAATACATGCGAATTGTTAATATTTACAAGTAAAAAAAGAAATCCAGGGATGTACAAAAATCGTAAAATTAATGAAGGTTGAAGCAAACAAAAAAACAAAAGTATCGTAACATTTTACCCGATCTCCAAACTCCAAAGTCCAAACTACTTATAACTTTGAGGACACACTACAAATAAAATAAATTTTACATTGTACATTTGTACATTCTCCAGCATTTTATTTGCTTGTGTCTTGTGTCCTTTTCTTTTTCTTGTCAAAGGACAAAGTACGAAAGAAGATAAAAGAGCTTTTATTTCTTTTTTCGTTTCGTTTCTGGACTTTGGACAATAGACAACACAATAAAATGAAGATTAGCATTCTTTTTGTTATTGGATCGGCGACGGAATCTCCGGATCCTCTTCATTCATTTTTTATGTCCACTTAACATTTCTTTACTTTTATTTTATCTGTTTTTCTTCCATGTACGTACTTTACAAATATGTGTATTTCAGACCGGCTGAGACTAAAAAGTAACAAGAAAGTAAACAGGGATTCAAAAATCAAATGTTTTAGTGTCCTGTATACGATAAATAAATAGTGTAAAGTTTTCAGCCTCTTGCTCCACTTTTCATAGATGCTTTTCTTTTTTGTATCAATAACATAGAATTGGAAAAGGAAAAGTGCAATCACAAGTAAAATGCAAAATGTTTTATTTTATACTTTTGTAGTTGGTCATCATCTTTTTTTATCTAAACTCCAAACTCCAGACTCTACAAAAAATGCAATGCCAATGAATAAAATAATGGAATTCTAAAGATGGATCATGGTTCACGGTAAATTGTAAAATATACGTAATATAAAAAGATCTACGGACCACCGACTTCTTTTTGACTTTATACATTATACGTGCAAATTGTAGATCACCTGAATTGAACGTGGAGTTTGGAGCAATTCATCCGGATAAATTCTAGATTCCAGCTCTAGCCTAAAATCTACAACCTACAACCAACAACCAACAACCAACAAGCCAACAACATCCAAGAAACATGAAAGAGTTCCGACTTTTCACATTTCCCTTTCATCTATAATTCAGCTGGACCGCTCTACTCCGTATTCTGTTTGGTATGTTGAAGGAAAACAAAAATGCGTGGTTTATATAAGATATAAGATGCATTATGCATCTCCATTCTCCATTCTCTATCATCCGCACCACTACTGTTTATTCGCCATTCCTCCTTCTTTCTGTTTTTCTTTCTCTTTTCTCGGATCTTGGATATCTTTTTTTGTATAAATCCACAATAAACGTGTTTTTGTACAGTCTGTAAAATTAGATAATACAATTATTGTACTAAAAAGAATGAAAGAAATAGACAAGAGGTTGCATTTTGATATTGAATATTGATATTGGTATTTAATCTGAAATATGATGCAAAGGATAAAAATAAAGAAGAAAGTCATGGTTCATTTTTTATCTTGGTTTTTACAAGGGAATAAGAGTTTTTTGAACTTTGGATTTCAAGTTTTTAGCAAGCTTTACTATTGTCGATTGTGGGTTGAATGTGTTGGATTTTGGATTTTGTTTGTGAATGCAGATGGTGGATAATATTGTTTTTTTAGAGAAGAATAATCCGACCTAAGAAACGTTAATGTAAAATGTAAAGGAATGAAATGGAATGGTATGAAATGAAATGAGAAGAGCGAGAAATAGAGACGGTGAGTCCCAAGTTGATAATTTGCCTGTGCAGTTGGTTGGTTGGTTTGAAACTAGAATCTGGAATCTGGAAATTTAAATGCAAACCAGAGAGGAATTTCCGAATTTCTAAAGATAAAAGATACCATAGGTTTACAAAATTTTCTTCACATCTTCTTTTTATCTACCAGATTTGCATTTATATTGCTATTAGACTAATGAGCCCTCGAATTTCCGAGTTTAGAGTTTGGAGTCATTAGGGATTGCAATTATTTTTGTAGTCTTAAGCAAGGTTCAATCGTCAATTAATCACGAATGGCTAGTCACTACATTCTACATTTTATATTTTATCGATTCAGTCATCTCAGCTCTACGACTCTTTCAACTTTCATGCTTCATATTTCATATTACGAGTTACGAAACATTTAATAATTAATATAATTTTTCCTTAATTTGACTGGTATTTTGAAAATGAGGAAAAATGATACAACATTTCTCTGAGAAACACAGAACGCAGCACACAAAATACAGAATAAAAAATACAAAATGAATGATTGTTAATTAAGATTACGTCAAAATTAGACATGAGTCACTTTGAAAGAATTTATCATGAATCATGAAACTTTCACATTTACTTTCACTCACACCCACAGCCTCTCCTTTCTCCTCTCCCCTCTTCAACTTTCATCGCCTCTACAGTTTTAAGAAGTAAGGGCACGCAAGAGTCTCACATCTCACATCTCACAGTCGACAGTTTACGCCAGTGCACGGTTTGAGGTTTAAATAATCAGAAAAACGATAGCGATTTTGCACCGATCACAGATACATGTACAGATATCTCTATACATGTAAAATGTACAATGTAAAATGTAAAGGTCTAGTGTCTAATTTGGCGTTTGTGGTTGGCTTTTAGTTTCGTTTGAGTGAGGAGGGGATTCCAGTTTCCAGTTTATGTGCCAGTTCCAGTCCAGTGCTGTCATTATATTTCCAAAATGTGAACCAAGTCTCTTGTTACTCTTTTATATCCTCTACATTCTACATTCTCCATTCTACGTAGATCTCTTACTCTCTTTTACTCTCACTGTGAAACCCAAGATCGGAGGCTGTTGCTGCTAGTGTTTTGGTTTCTGTTTTCTCCTTGTCGTTTGTTGCTTATTGCAACTGCTGCATCATGTTTTTCAGTTTCCTTTTTCGGCCTCTTGCCTAATGTTACAGGGTACGCCTTCTGCTTGTATATGATACATTTTACTCATACACCATACCATTCACGGATTACGGGTACAATTCACAGAGAAAGAGATCCAGTTCTAGATCCAGAGAGAGAAAGAGAAAGAACAAGAGAAAGAGAGACAGAGAACCAAGTTGAAGCCAAGGTAGGAATTGCAGCATTGCGTTCAATAAAAAGGCGGAGAGTTTGTACAGTATAAATTGTACAGCACAGAGTACAGAGTACAGAGTACAGTGTGCTTCAAGTCCGAGTTCTGAGCCATGTATATTTTGTACTTTTACTCGTACTCTTCTACACTTCTCCACTTTACACTTGACATATCCTTTCCATGTTCTACTCTCCAAACTCCAAACTCCAAACTCTACGTAATCGTGGTAAGTACACTTGGATTGCACTTCCCTTTCCATGTAGTCCACAGGAATATCATGAAAAGGGATGAAGTTGACGAGAGGCGAAAGACGAAAGACGAGAAACATGTTGTTTTTTTTACACGGGATGTAGCAAAACATATTATACAACTTTTCTCTAAATTCTGTAAATTCTATAATTCTTGCACATTTTTCCACATTCCAAATTCTTCCTACTTTCTACTCTCTAAAGCATCGAACTGTGTTATTGGTTTCAAGTTTCATGCAAAAAATATCTGTAATTTTAGTCCGTTTGCTGCCAAAGCAGTTTTATGAGTTTTTATGCAACGTGAGTTAAAAATTTACTGTCAAATTTTAGAATTATTATTATTATTATTTAGGGTTTAGGGTTTTGGGCTGTACATTCTACAGCGCACAGCAAATACAGTATCCAGTATTCAGCAATAAAATGAGGCGTAAATAGCAAATAAACAGTATATACTAGTTTTAGGGAATCCGGGATAAAACGTAGAAAAAGCACGAATGAAATGTATCTTTGTATGTTTGTATGTAGTATGTACCTTATACCTTATATATATGTATGAAAAAGGCCAGAAGGGGTTCATTAAAACTTCAAATTGAGATTTAAGACTCCAACTTCCTCCCTGAATACTTTCTTTTTTTCTTGTTACTTGAATTTCAATTCCATGCATCGTGCATCGTGCATGAAATGCACCATGTAATCTGCAATCTGCAAGGCCAGGTTTTACATTCTAGATTCCAGATTCTAGATTACACTTTGCAGATTCCAGAGGAAGAAAATTCAAGTACATGTAACATGTATGATATAGGCATAAATGGGGGAAAATGAAAAAGTACAAAACTTGTGTTCGGAAACATGAAATAACACAAAATACAAAATACAAACGATTAACAAACTTGTTACATATGTAATGTTGTAATGTTGTATGATGGTGTGTGCATATTTTTATTGAGCTTGCCTGCACGACGGATTGAGTTTGAAGTTTGGATATCGTAGAATTGGATTGAATTTGAGATGAGATTATGATTGCAAAAGCAGTCAATAATAAATCAAAACCAAATGCTCAAAGTTCAACGTCAAACAACCAAGAATAAAAGTATAGTACATATACGTATAAACCAAAAGAAATAAATTCCCAGAGTCAACTGTAACTGTACAAAATACACCAACTAAAACCTTTAGTTGAAGTAAATATCTCTGACCTCTGACTTTTTTTTCCAGCTCGCGAACTATACGCTGTACAATCTGTACTTTGTACATACAATAAAATTACTATTACATCCAAAATCCATCCATCTATCGACCATGAAAAATGCCAGTAGTCAGTAGTCAGTGGGCTGAGTACTGAGTACTTGTGACTTAGACTTGAGAGTAGTGAGTAGTGAACAAATAAAAAAAAACATGGTATGTTCTGTAACATGTAACATGTAGTCATTTTTTGGATTTTTAGTAGTAGACATTTATCACTGAAATCTGGAGTCTTGAATCTGGAAGTATGATCCCATGTATTACACCATACATGCTTCAAATTTCAAATAAGTATATCTAATATCTATATAACGTATTTATGTAGGAATAAATAAATAAAATGTTACCCTTTTCATGTCTAATTTTCACATAGTACACTTCTTTACACTGCAAACTATAATCTATAATAAGTAATAAGGCATGTTGTATTTTATATTTTGTACTCTGCATCCTTCTCAGTTCTGATATGTACACAAAATACAAAATACATTTCATTCGCATGTGCATAGAGTATTAAGTAAAGAGTTATGACGTGGATTATACATTATACATACATACCTATGTAAGTACATTGATCATACGATAAATGTCTTGTGTGGCTTGTGGCATAATACATAATACATAATACCAAAAGGTTTTAAAAGGCGAAAAACTTGTTCACTCCATACTCCATACTGACTGAGATTGTAGATTGTAGATGAAGAATGAAGAATGGAATAGTACCCGGCGAGAGTAGTACTCGGCGAGTACTAAATATAATATGGTCTGTGGAATATAACCTTTTTTCTTTAAAAACTCGTCATAGGTGCTACTTACTACTTACTGGACACCAAACACTAGACATGGAACTTCCACTTCCCAGTCGAGAAGAGTAGAGAAAATTCGGAAAATCTTACACAAGTAAACGGGGCATATACAGATAATAGATAAGAGCTCAAAAAGAATATTTACCTTTCCCTCCACCGGATATTTACAACATACATTTATAGTTCCGGATTCCGGAAGGTAGAATGTTTTTTTAGTGTGTTCTTGCCGGTTTTTTTCAGGTTTTTGTTTAGTTCATCCCCCTTCTTAATATTTGCTATTTACTTCTTACAAGTATATATTATTTTGCGCAATAAATTATTTCATAACTTTATTCTGTCTTAAAATAATGCGTTGCAGATTATGTATGTATTATATGTATAATGTATAATATGTGAAAGATGTACATTATATTTTCTACATTACAAATTACAAAGTGGTGGCATTCACAATATGGATTAAATGATTTATTCGTTGCTCATTTCTGTAGTTTGTACAGTAATTTTACTATTTCAAGTGTGTTTATATCAGTATTTAGTGTTTAGTGTAACATGAAAAAAATCTTGTGCATTTCAGTATACATGAATAGTTGAGTACAAAGTTTAAGTAGAATTTGATGTGTTAAAAAACAGGAAAGATAAAGTTGTAGTTCACCATTTACCATTTACCATTTACACTGTCGAGTCCTTGGGTTGTAGGCACACCGCACGGATGCGAGGTACCTTCCAGCACAATTTCCTCCACTTCGACCAAAACGATTTGCCACTTGATCTGCATCACTATCTGCTTTCCCCTTTCCAGAACTGTCTCCGCCGAACAGCTCTCTCGCATTACTCAACGTCTCTGCGGTGAAAGTTTGGAGGATTCCAGAGCATCTGTGGACAGCCTCGAAATTTCCCTGACAGTGAAAGTACTTGTCACAATTCTTACACGCGACTCGTTTCATTTCATTGTACGCCTGTCGCATGTTTCCCACTGAACAAGGGTTTAAAGCGTCCGTCCTCTCTATTTTAAAAAGAACAATGATATAATAATATGAAAACATTTGGGAATTTTTATACAATTTTACCTTTTAAAAATGTACAAAGAAAAATTATGATTATTGTGCCACATTTTTACAACTTTTTTATACCCACCAACCAATAAATGAGAAATGAGAGAAAGAAACAATCCAGTAAGTACTCAACACTTTACACTTACCACAAAATTGAAGAAGGAGAACGCAGGCTAAAACAAGTCCCAAAAATGATTTCATTCTTTGTCCGTTTCTTTCAATTCTCAAATATAAAAGTGTTTCAAAAGAATACAAAAATTGTACTTGTGTATTTTATGAAAACGGATCGGCTAATATGACAAAATTGTGATCACTAATCACTAATGAATCGTTACTAACGATAAGTTTGACTGCTCATGAATTCATGAATGCTCAAGAACAAATGCAATGTGCAATTTTCACTATTTATATGCGGCTCACATTCAACGTTCCGACACTAAAAGTATTTATCATGTGCACACAACATAAGACACAGTACACAAGGTAGAAGATAGGAGATAGTTCATAGGAAAAAAGGAAGTAAATAAATAAATGCATATGTAAATGACCAGTTGATAATTTCTTTAGGTACTATGACCAGTTTTAGATTTAAATGTGTACCCATGAGCAAAATGCAAAATGTGTTTGTCTTTGTTCAGTACTAACGCTGATGTTACATCCAATGTACGTCATTTTGCAGTCGCATGGATCTCTGCAGGAAAAAATAGTTGCGATAAACAAAATAAAACTCTGATCTATCCCCAACTTCTCATCATAAAATTATGTAATACCTAGGAATATGACTATTTACAGTGTGTAAAACTTTAAACTGCACAAACTTCATCTAAAGCCAGATACTATATTTATTCATTTATGTAGATACATGTAAGTAAATATGAATGATGAATTTGATACCAAATCCCTGACTAAGTTGTTTATTTCCAAGAAAATTCATGTGGCAAGAGTAGTAAACCTTTATGCATAATATATGTGTATTTTTTACTTTTGTTCCTTATACATTATATTCTTTACTCATGTACACATGAATTATGAATGCACGCTGTTTCGTTGGAAAACGACTTATCCATGTTTAATGAAGCTAATGTGCTCATGTTTAATAGGTACTTTATCTGAAAAAATTCCTTGTTGTTTGTTCAAAAAAGATGATTGATGAAGATTGGGTTCAATTTCATAGAATTTTGTACTTAAATTCTGCTCGGATTTCAGTCAAAATTTATTTAAACTTTTAGAATTGATAACATTGAATCCATTCGTGTATCTCTTATGTATACATATATATTTATCTATAAATGGGAATGAGTAACAATTCAAATTTTATCATCATTCTCATAATTTTTTAACTCATATGTTTTAATAGGTAGTAGTAGTAAATGGATTAAACAATGGATTTGAAAAGTTGGCGATTTTTATACCTATTTTGTATTTTGTTTAGTAAAAATTAACAATAAATATAACATGATAATATAATATTGTGATGATATCTTTTTTTTTCATCATCATCATCAACTTAGCATAGTATTTTTTCATCTTTTCTTCATTTACTTCAAATTTCCAACGCTGTAATTAAGTAATAAGCACTGACTCATTATCGTGTAAATAGCAATACTTTTTACTCGTTACTTCTTATTAATTAAGTGTTTTTTTGTAATGTTCTTGATTTGTTGTACATGAATGACAATGTTTTAACTCTGGGTGTTTTATACATATTACATATTACTTTTATAATAATATACGTATTTTACTTTTACACCTCTGAGAATTACAACAAATCGTATTTTAACTCGTGTTGTACACATGTAATTATAACAATAATAACATCTGTAATATTTTTGTAACAACATTATGTATCAATTTTTTCTTAATACACAATTCATTTTGGTATAGTTTAATATAATATGTAGAAGATATTAATTACTAATGCATAACATGATGTATATATATAATATATTACTCTTTACTTAAATAGTACAAATTAAATAGAAGAAAAGAAAAAAAAACAAATAGGTGACCGCTCGTGACATGCAAAAAAACGATAATATATATGTATTTTTTATATTTTATGTGATTATTTATTATTATACACATAAAAATGTGTAATTTCGAATAATAATACATAATACTATTATTATTACTCTTTTCTCTTTTCATAAGGGTACTATAATATTCTTTTTTTAAATATTATACTTTTTTAAACCATATTTCTGATACCTATTTTTTTATCATTATAATATATTTTATTATCTCTTGTTTTGTGAAAAAAAAACCCAATTTAGAATCCATCTTAATTGTTTTTTAGATAGATTTTCTCGTTTTGAAAAAAACATGTTCTTTAAGTTGTATGTGTAGTAAAGTTATTGAAAATATTACGTCAATGTTGGAGGAACGCCTGAACCGAAGTTGAATGACGATGGTACTGCTTGTTGTCGAAATTCGAATCCTACATTAAATTCATGTCACACAAAACAAAAGCAAGTAGATATTAAATGGAATGTGTTTATATAGTCTGGATCTGAAAAATTTAATATTGGGTACTTCATTCAAATGTAAATTTGGTACAGAATTGAAAAATCGATTCATTACCTCCTCGTTTTTGTATTTCTTTACTTAGGGCTGCTTCTTTTCTTTGATCGGCAAGAGTGAAAATCTCTTGAACTGATTTTCGTTGTTCTTCATTTAGAGCATTTGTCAATGTGCCATAAAAAGCAGGATCACAACTTTGTAATGCTGGAAAAGGATAAATATTCATAAATTAATAGTCCAGGATAATAAATTATAAATTACAACAAAATATTGATATAAAATTATCATGTTCAATGTAGGGAATGTATTCAATATGCAATTTTGGTTCCTTACCAAGTAAGACATCTTTAAAAACTATATATTCATCAACAGGGCATTCTTCATCATCTAATGGTGTAGCGTAACATTCTAGTGCGGTCTCTTCACTTTCGGACCAATCATCACTATCATCATCGTCATCTTCCTATAATTGTATTAGAAAATAAACGAGTCAAATCATGTTAAAACAGCTACTTCAAATGTCGAATACAACTTTACAACTTAGTTGACTTTGTAGTAAAGTAATAGAGCATAGTTCAATAATTCAATGATAATAACTTACATCAACGATTTCTGTTTTTATATCAAATGGTGCTCTGGCTGATTTAATTTTTCTATCTAGAGCTTCCAGGTAATCCTGACCCGCATCATCAATTTCATCTTCATCAGAGCTCAAAACGTCTATTTTAAAATAAATAAAATTTGTTGTTTGTACCTATGTTTTACTTTATGTATCATAATATATTTCAAATTAATTCTTTCAAACTAGGGATATTAATAATAAACTAAATAATAATAACTATTATCATTACTACTATAAATTACCTTCAATTTCGCAACATTCATCATCATCACCATCTTCTTCTGAATCAGTATCAGCATTTTCCATAGCGCGTGCTAAAAACAAAACAACAAGAATTTTTTTTTAGTTAATCATACAATTTTTAAAATGTCTAGTTATTCAAAATATATAATCGGATGTCGTATTTCAAGTGTGTATAAAATAAAAACGTACAGGTATATGCTCGTTTGAGTCCATCAAACAACAGAATAAGAGAAGGAAGGATTTCTTTAGAGCATTCTTGTAAAGCTAATGGTCGATTTTGACTCTGAAATAGTAAATTCACATATAAATTATCAATTGCATGATTATAAATTGTAATGTCCAAGAATTTCAAATTCTTTTTGTGTATAAAATGTAAGATAAAGTATAAGCAATAACCACTACGATTCAGCATATTCAAAGCAATAATACGTGTAATAGAGCACATAAGCCTAAAACACAAATTTTTCGGTCATGAAGACCCAAGAAACAG
>JABASP010001432.1:0-29533 GCA_019776565.1 Sminthurinus signatus | reverse complement strand
ATAATATTTTGACAAACTTTTGACTTTTTTGCGAGTATCCAAAGTAACAAGCAATTTTTTCATATTTTCTATTGTAATGTAATAACATTGAATTTAGTTCCTTCGAAAATTAAAGGCTATTTATCTATGCGCTTCCAACTGACTGGTTGTATGTCTAGTGTATAAAGTGAGATTTAGTAGTTCATCAATTCAATGTTAGAACTTTGTAGAATTGAACAGGATGTGAACTGTACTAAAATAAGTATATAAAAGGTATTTAGTAATAATATTTAATAACATCATCTACGACTTTATTGTATATTGTATCACAGGAAGGTGGATGGAGTCCTTACGAACGATGGATAATGGATAGGATGTTCAAAGTCAATGACAGCGTTTACGCATCTTGATTTAGAAATGCCACTTAATTTCAATACGAAAATTGTGCATGAATTCTGTCCTTACTCAAATTTTTACATTCTGTATGTATTTTATACATTGGAAATTAGAAATTAGATATAGTTGTCGGTGTGTTGGTTTTAAGTTTCTGAGATCAAAATTGAGATACATATTATTATTTGAGAGTGAATAAATTCATAGATGCTTCAACGTCTCAGAGCTCAGAGTATTTACTTTAGATTACCTGAATACTTGATGAAAAATACCTACATGTATTGCTATATGTAGCAATATCAAAAATGTACATGCACATGTATCCGTAGAACGTAGAATATGAAAGGTATTATAGTCGTCGTTTTTAACATGTTAGCGTACAGCGTACTTCAGTGTGAGCCAGCGCACACGTTAAGAAACGGTAAAGGGTAAACAATAAACAGTGTGTGGTGAGTGGTGAGTAGTGACTGATGACAGCTACATTATATATGTGAACGGGAATGTTTCTCGAAAGGTTTCCACAAATATTTGTAGGATTTTCTGCACGTAGGAACATTTCCCTTTCCCGAATTCATGTGTAAAAGTAATGACAGGTTTTCGTGTACAAAGTACTAAAAACTAATAGGATGATGATGATGATGATGGTAAACGAAAGAAAAATATTTTATGTATTATAATGTACTGGTAACTTATTTGGAAATGTTTACTTTTATCTTTCCCTTTCAGCTGATGGCATTAACGTTCTCAAAGCTCTTGGTAAAGGCAAGAAAGAGGATAAAGCCCCATCTGCACTTTCCGACTGTGACGAAGAAGAAACTGCTTCACAATCTAGAACCAGTAATCCAAGAACGTAAGTTTACTATTCTTTCTTTTTACATGAGTTTTTACGTACATTTTTGTTATTCTAACTGCACTATTTTTCCACAGTAATACATTTTATGCTTGAAAACTATGTGTAATGTGTGTGTAGTATATATATATTTGTCTAAGGAGTCTGTCACACAGGTTTATTTCTTTAGCCTCCGAATTACAAGCCAGTATCATGGTTGTAAAGTGCATGGAAATTAAATGGCATGCATCATTAGCAAAAAAGATTGAATGTCTTTATAATATATAGGATTAAGATGCCTTTTCTTATCTGGCATGACATTTTTCAGATCTGTATAACCGCTGACATGCACAGTACATAGATAGGTATAGTAGGTCATAATGTCTGGAAATCCTCATATATAGGTTTTGGCAATATTATATTAAAATTTAGGAACGATTTAAAATGATAATAATTAGAAGGCATATTATTTTCTGCTATCTCAATATTTAATTTAGTCCATGATCCTGTTAACATTTGCCCTTTATCTCTGGAGGATTTACCCTGTCTCTTGAGAGAGATATTGAATTTTGGTTGTATAATATACCTGACTATAGTACCAGTTTGAAAATTGAACAGTGTCTAGACTTTAGACTTTATAATATGTATATGTATATTATGTATTATGTATCACCCCTTTGATATAGTTAGCACATGCGAAGATTTACAGAGAAGACTCTATATCTCTCTCTCTCTTGGGTGCTTACTTTAAAGATGAAATCGTTTTTCTTTGCTTTCACTTTTGACAGCGGATTAGTAAAGGATTTCTATCGTACAAAATCCATGTTGAGGTTTAATTTCTTTATATATATGTATAGTGTTAACTATGGCTGTGGCTGTGAAAGGAGAAAGGAATATAGTGTAAACAGTTTCTACGTTTATATATGTATTCAGAATTTAGACCTATTCGGTAATATAGTATATTAGTGGATTTATTAAACTCATTTCATGTAATTAGTAATTTTCCCTATGTGAGAGATTTGGTTTGCTGAGATATGAGGTTTGCATAAAAGTATCTATTTTATAAATTATAATATGCGAATTTGCATTTTCAAACTTGTACAATGTACATACTGATAATGAGTTTGTGGTAAAAGTGGCTACCGAGCATTTTAGTATTCAACTGTGCAGTGAAAGTTGAAACATAAAGCCATTACCAACATGAAATAAAATGTACCCATGGGATGAATCAAAAAAGTTGTTTTTCATCTGCCCCGTTTAGTTAAAGTTGTTTATTGTTTATCCTTCGACCATAGGTGTCATAAAATTAGAAACCATTATCATTACATTGTACATAGGGTATAGCAGTCAGTAAATACCATCCACAGAAATGTCTTTACAATGCCTCATTTTAAAATTTTTTCAAGCTTTGGAAAATTCAGTATTCAGTACAATTTATACGATCAATTTTTCAATTTTTTATATATTTGTTCCATGTTCCAACAGTCAACTGAGTAATATTATTTTCCAAGAAATTGAGATTTCTCTGTATGGCATCTAGTTTATATGACAAAAAAAGGGATTGTATATTGTATGCATGCCAGTGTCTCATCTCACTTTTCGTTTTTTTAGACTTTGCTCAAAAATGTACATGCGTTGTTCCTTGGTTTTGTAGTGGATGTTCGTCGTTTTTAATTATTTTAATTGATTACGAGTGGAAGACCAGAGCCGAGCTCATTTTGTACTATTTCATTGTTGGAAGTGCACATAATTTAATTTTAAAGCCATCTGTATCATCTGCGGTGTTTGGTAGGTATCAGTATATAATGGGGAAAAAGACTGCGTGTGGTTCTTTTAGATCTTTCATGAATATTAATCCTCATGCAACTTTTGGTTTGTATAGCTCATATACCATTTTGTAAACACAGCTACTATAATCTACAATATGTTTAAAGTTTTCAATCCACGGTACACTAGCCTCTAGCTTTCTTCAATATTTTGTGTGGAATTCAGTTGTTTTCGTTATTCATACGGGCCAGTGTTTGTTTGTATATATTATGCGAAACAGAAGATTATGAATTGTAAGTGAATAAAACTTTATAGTTAATTGAATATTTCTAATTATGGATAGTGAGCTCTGGAAATACTTTTAAATCTGTGCATCACACCATGCTTGGGGGGTTAGTTTTAAAAGACATTAATTATAAATTATAAAAGCAGGTTATAATACATAATATGGAGTAAAGTATATACATTTTGGAGTATTAAACACGTGAAATACGTAGGGTGAAATGAAACATGACGTAATTGGCTCTAAAAACATGGTATGTATCCAACATTCAATAGCATATAATGGAAGAATGTGTTGTATGTAGAGTTGGTAAATAAGTTTTGTCATTTGTTGTATTTTGCTCTAAACAACTACGGGTTTACATGTATGCGCGCACAAAGCTGAAGAATAAAAGCACCATGCAGAGTGGAGTGTGAGTAGTACTAGTAGTAGTAAAAAAAACTTGTTTACTATTTAATTTACAGGATAAATCCGGCTCGTTGGAGTTCTCGAGGAAGAAGTCATTCCGGAAATGGAACGAGCATTCCTTCTTCACACCATGGTTCCCATCATAGTAGTAACGCCCTTGCTCCTTCTTCTTCTACCAAATCCAAATCCAAATTAAAACGCCGGAAGGCTTACTACCGAGATAAAAAAGAGGTAAGACAGTAACATTTTCTCTCTCTCTCTCTCTCTGTTTTATTTTACTTTACTTTCTCTCTACTTACTATTTACTTCTCCATCTTTCTTCATATGCATATCTGTACATTGTACACGGAATATGAATGGCATCCCTGGAGAAAATTAATCGTACACTTGGAAAAATGTATATTATCCTTTCAGTGTTCAACTGTTCAAAAGAACTGAAACTTTATAATGCTTTGTTTTTGGAACACTAGACACTAGTTAAAGCAAATTTAGTATTATTTTCATACTATAAGATTCATACATTTATTTGGAATTTGGAAGTATAGCCTGAAGGTCGTTTATGGTCTCATAACAATTTTGTGGTTGTTTCACCTAAAGAATAGCTTTACTTGGAATTATTTCGAGCTGTGTTTAAAGTTATTATTATTAAAAAATTTCTATTATCTATTTTACACAATATTAATAATAATAATAATAATTCATAACAATTTAATTAACAATTCTTAATTATTATTATTAGTAAGTGACGTATCTAATGAAACCTAAAAATAGTTTCCTTTTCAAACTTCTTGGAAGGTCACGAATAATGGAATGGTCACAGACAATCCAGTCAAAAAATGGTCCATAACACTTCCGTTCATTTTGTAAACAAATATCAATTCGGGGATTACCCATTGTACAATGTTCTATCTTGAGCCAAATTCCACTTTTAGGAAATGACCAACTTAGTAACAACATAGTTATGCATAAGATCAAAAGTACAAGTTTAAATAGTGAAGAAAAGGCTATGGTGGAAGTTGGTTTGTTATTTATGATTGGCTCAAATGCTTTCATTAGCTCTAGTCCATACTCTACTTCTTGAAATGATTGGAGTTTAGGAAAATCCGATACTTCCGTTTTTAGGTTGTCATCATTTTCATCTATATTGTTCTCATCATCAATTTTGTCATTATCATTGAAGTGTGGTGGCATATTTGGTGGACCATTATCGAGTAAGTATGATACCGCTTTGTCTAGTTTTTCTTCGTACTCACGTGCATCTTGCTTCCACAATTGGTCCATATCAAAGCAACGGTCGACCTCCAATGGGATTTCAGAACTTGAGTCAAATTAGATAACGGTATAGGTTTTAGGCTTGTAAATTGACACTGAATTATGATATAATGGATTATAGTTTTGAAACCTTCTTTTATTACTAATTTGTATGTCTATACTTTGACTTACTTTAGTATTTTGTTATTTTCATTCCCTTCATCTTCTGAGGACATCCCGATAACTTTTGTAATCCATTTTCCAATCATCTTTCCAAAATAAACAATTTCTGTTTTTTCTCTGAGGTCTCTTCTAATTTAAGTTTCTGTATTCAAAATTCTAACAGTGTACATAAAGTACGGGTTAGGTCAAGTACCCAAAAGAACAGTTTTATTTATTGTCCCTTCCCAATGGACGTAAAATTCAAACGAGTTCTACACTTCAATTCTCAATTCCTGTGATACTGTAATACTGGATTTAGATTTTAGATGTGTGATAAAGCAAAAAGTATTTAAAAAATATTGAGCGATTGCTATTTAAAATGTTAGTGACCGTCGTCTAAGAATTGTTAGGACAACAACTAACTTTTTAAATTGAAAGGATATATTATATATTATTGTACTGTGCATTGATAATTGATAGGACAATTTAAGATGGACGCGAGTCCAACCAACATAGTCATGAGATACAAATGTGATACGTATTTGTTAACAATTCAATGAATTAAAGGCAATGGACAAAGAATCATGTCAATTTTATATTTACACGATTAAGGCGTGGAGAAAGTCTGTGGCTGATAATAATAATTCAAAAACTTGGGCCTTTCTCCACATGTGTAATATCATGGACAAATAGCAAATAGCCATATATATGTGTACGTGGAATCAACACGTCAATTTTTCATCCTACACGCGTAAGCAAATAAATGTACAATGCATGTCAAAATTAATGTGTACATGGTACGTGGAAATATAAAATAGTAGCAGTAATAGGAGTGGAGTGTAGTCATCATGTTCTCGGCATTTCTCTCTCCACACTCGTCACTCTTTAGAGCATATTTCTACAGTTGTGAACGTGATGGTTGTTGTTATGTATAGATGCTTCTATTTGTGAAGAACAGTTTTTCATCATCTGCCGTCACGTCACCCCTCCACTATGTGCATCATATTGGACGATATGGGTTAAGATTGCAATTTTGGTGTTTTTCTCTTGAACTAGTCAAAATTAGTCATAAGTCATAATAGATGAGATGGAGGAGGATTATTTCAAATCTCAAACGAGATACAAGATAATAATATACATATTCGGAAATGACGTTGGCTGAGTTTCTTATCTTAGTAGTTGGTGGCTACGTGCCGTATCGGAAATCTATATACCATTATAAAATGTGGACCTATGATCACCAATCACAATATCACAATAATAAAATATTCCTGGTGATGATTGAAGATCCGGGGCTTTAGATATGAAGAAACAGTACGTGCAGGCAACTCACGCCTACTGTAAGTGAAACCTGGTTGGTTAAATCTAAAAACGTAGTGTTTATTGTTATATCGATTAGTTTCTTTGTCCATGTTGCTTGTTGTAGTGTATACGTAGGAGTATACCAACCCTAAATTGATAAATTTGTGAATTTTCTTGGTACAAAAGTGTAATATAATAATGATAACAAGATGGATTGTTTTTTATTATAAACTTTGGAAATATAATAATAATATTATGGTACGATAAGCGTATTGAATTGAGGGAAAACATGGAAAACCTAGAGAATTTAATTTTCATTACCAAGTATCGGTAGTAGATACTGTTTTCAGTTAATTTCATATGCATAAATGCATGTAGTTTTGTAGTTGTGAGCTTCCCGCTTGACATTCAGCCTTCAATTTTGTAGAGTCATATATGTACATGTAGAATGTTGAATTTATGCTGTCGACATTGACCGATAGGCGGATAATTTATACAGACAACAAAAAAAGAGAGGCAAGATATACTACTTATAACTTTGTTAGTGCTACCACTCCTGTAATGTGGAAACTACATACTACAAATAAGTACATATAAGGACCAATAAGTTCATCTACATGAATTTGAGTACATGAAAATGAAAAGAACGAAGCGATACAGTTTTCCAACTTCCCAACTTTGAATCGTCCATCATTATGGCATAATAAAAGTACTTTTTTCTCTTTATTTAGCATCATCATTTTATCATAATACATGTATTGTGTAACTACCACTACACACACACACACACGTGTAAATATGCACTTTGATGTAATATCATCCTTTATACTTTATGTGTTATGTATACTGTATACTGTATACTGTGTGTATTTAATGTTATTTATTAGATGAAATGTACAGTCAAATGAGGTTACGCCAGTGCTATTATATTTTATACAATATTCTTAGTGTGTGGCATACATGTGTAATAGATACAGTGTAGTAGTAACAGCCTACAAGCATTTTAGTTTGTGTATCCTGTATCCTACAAGTTTGAATTGTGAGTACAAATGTAATTTTTTCACATATTGTGGTAAGTGTAACGTATCACTGTGTCTCTAGAGCTTGTATCTTGTATCCTGTATTATGAACTGGAAAAGGTGAAAGAAGGAGAGAAAAGAGGTTACAGAGGACTGGTATCGGTTTCTAGTTTCTAGCTTTCACAAAAAGTCGTTAGATATTAGATATTATAAGCATTAGATGTTAGAGGTAATACATGCGTGAGTTGAGTGCATACTGTATACAGTATACAGGTATTAGTCTCCATGGCACATTAAAATGATGTTGGAACAAGTCACTTAGCCCCTCCATTCTCTATGTACTACTGGATGTTGGCCTATTACCAACTTTCTCCCAAAGGGTTACGGGTTACGGCTGTAGGATACTTTTATTTAGGTACCTTTTACCAAAAGCCAAATGGATAATCCTGGAATTTATTACTGGATACTGTATAATGTGTATACATATTATCACAATGTATAGTTTCATTTGTCAATCATGTAGGTCAAATATCACATAATATCACATTTGTAACTCACCCGACGCTCCATTCTCTCAAGTAATATGAGATGAATGGAGGAAAAGGGTGGTAAAATTATGCGAAAATTGAGGAATGGACGGATTGAAATTTCGTCATTTTCTACTTAAAGTTCCTTTGTACTGACATGTTTAATATTTGCATGTATTATATGCCATGTAATATAAAATACATATTGGACGACATTTTTTTTATACTCATCAGTTTGGTAATTTGTGAAAATATTTGTGCGTATTTTTCATCCTGTGAATGTCAAGGCTTTTATTATTATTATGTTTATTTTTCTTCTTGTTTTCCCATTAGATGTATAGCATATAGCATTTCTTCAAAATTCTTTGAATCTTTCTATTTCACTATCTATTTATTTCGCTATGTGTATTGTTAATTGTGTACATATAGGAATTAGATAATTGCAAAGAATGTAAGATGACAAATTACAGATTTGAAGGGATAAAATGGCCATCTACATCTTCCAGTTTGTTGTGTTGTATGTTGTGTGTTTTTTTGTCTTCCCTGTAATTTGACTACGAAATGTCTACTTGTGCGTACATTACTATTTACTGTACAAATATACCAAAACAAAAATAAAAGTAAAAGAGGCATGGTTCAATTAGTTTCTTTCAGTTCCTCTATTTGTACAGAGGAGCGCTCTAAATTATTTAATGAACGTCCTTTGTATCGGATTACACAAACTTTTTTATTTTTACATTATGATTATATCATTAGAAAAATTCGTGTTTTTCTTGTGTTTTTCCCTTGAGCTGTGACTTTTTTTTCCAAAACACATAATTCTTGTAGGAACAAGAAAAGCAAAAGAAAGAAAGTCATAGGGAAGATGGAGAAAACGGCAGCATGTTTTTCTCTCTCTCTTCTACTTGCTAGTACTCGCTACACTTTATACGACATTAATGGAATTGAGAGTAAGAGAGCGTAAGAGACGAAGAGAGAAAGTTCCATGTCTTTGCAAGTGCAAAGTAACCAAAAGAGTAGAAACCGAGAAGCTGAAAGAGCAACAGCAATAGTAACAGTCAGAGTCGATAGATATTCAGACATAATGTAAAAGCACAAGAGTTAGTTAGTTTCCTTTTTCACTTTCTCCAAACATGCACATCTATGTATGTATGAATGTATGTGCAATTTGTAGTGTGTAGTATATTTACTGATTTAAGTATATGGGATACATACTTTTTTTTATTTTGCACAATGTCGTCTGTGTGCGTCTAAATTTGATACGATAGGGTTTCCTGAACTCGTGTCTATAGTTGATGTGATTATAATGTCGAGTTTTCATGTAGATTCTCTCTCTGTACATGACAACATGTTGTTTTACACTAGGCTTTCATACTCTAGCCTATATACTCTGGAAGCTGTTTTTATCCTCGTGTTCATCTTTTTCTTGTTATTCTACAATACATTCAAACATGGGGAATCTGTATATCCGTTGACTTATATTTTCTTGAGAATAATTCTTATTCTTATGTTATACCATAGTATGTCTTCCCTCTCTTGTTCTCTTGATGGAAGACTACATTATATTATTGTTATTTTGTTCCTCTTCTGCTATCTAAATGTACATGGTATAATGTTCCTCTTCTTCTTCTTCTTCTTCTTCTTCTTTCTCTATAGACTAAGGTTGCAATGAAAAAATTGTAATAAAAACTCGCAACTTTTTTAAAATTTATTCATACAAATTCAAAAATATTATTGTGTGGTCTGGGATTTGTAAAATACTCCGTGACTCTCAAGTCTCAACCCTCTCCAGTCAAAACGAAAACCGAATGCCGAAAATGCATAGAAAGTGTAAAGAAAATTACCACATTGTCATTTGAATCCGTTTTTCCATTGTCTAGAGTCTAGAGGAATGGTGAAATGGGACAGGAATAGCTAAAAAAAAACAGTACAGGTTGTACAAAATTTGAATTTCAAACATTCAAAGACTATATAATATGTGCAACGGTATTTGAGTTGAGAAATAACACTAATACTTTTATGGTAATATGTAATAAGATTTTTTTTGTTATCTTGATTGGGATTCATTTTCATAAACTTGGGATTGCTCAATGTACATAATACTATAAAAATATATTATATTATTATTACAAAAGCTGCACGTAAAATATTTGATCGAATTTTTTTTAAGACTTGTAAAGTATTTGTATTTATATTTGCATTTGAATCGGCAAACAACGACTGGGAACGGTACGAAAGGTTTTTATGTTTTTGTTTTTGTTGGTGTAGTACAAACTTAAACTTGGATGAGGAAATACAAATATTAGTAACATTTTTATTTGTCAAGATTTGTTTTTTAGTTTAGTTTAGTCTACTGCCTTTGAATTAGGTAGACAAATGGATCTTTTAAAACAAGAAGTGAGACACGAAAAATATGTACAGTGAGTTGGAGCGAGAGTGAGAGAGAGTAGAAACAGCTGTAGACCTTGTGTATTGTCATTTTCCATTGATGATATTGCCAGACAATAATAATAATATTAGTCTAAGTTTTGAGAGTTTGATGTACAACAAGTACAGGAATTTACGTGCATGTATGTATATATATATTATATATATGTACCTTTGTATCTTCATGTACTAAAGAGTAAGTACAGTATAAACAAGAATAATGTAGAAGGTGCAAGGGTTTTATTTGTATTTTTTGAATACAAATTACAGAGTACAAAATACAGAACATGTGCACTGTGCACCGAAACTTTGTTACAGCCAAAGTGTTCAGTGTTCAAGGAAGGAGATTTTTTTGTTTGTTTGTTTACAAACGCATGTAAAATTGACATTGGCAATAGCTCTGCTATTTGAAGACCGTCTATAACGAAAACCATTCATCCATCAGTTTATAATTTTGTGCGGAATGAGTATGTGTGGATGTGGATTAAGTCTAAAAAGTAAAGTGAAGTTATGAGTGTCTAAGTGAGTGAGTAAATTCTCATAATATTTGAAGGCTAAAAGCTTTTTACTTGTATATTGTGTGTTGTGTGTTATGTGTGAATATGAGGCAGTAGGAAAACAGAAAGGAGCTTGTTGTAAGTAATTTGTGTGTATAGGTAAATGTATGAATTACACACTTGGTAGTTGCTAGTGAGCACCACAGAAAATAGCAAAGTACATAATACACCCCGTACCAATGTATCTATCTATTCATCCATCCATCCGTCCGTCCATCTATTTGTCTCTAGTCTGTAATACTACTTGTGCACTGTGGAGAGTTAGTAGTGTAGAAAACGGCCTTTGCATACAGTTAGTATTATAATGTGTTTGTGTGTGGTGTTTGACTGTGTGTGTTGAATAGGTTTTAGCGCTTTTTCCACTTGGCAATCGATTCCACGATTCCTCCAGCTCTCAGTCACTATTCATCCGAGATTCAGCTAGCACCGTGCTCTTGAATTCTCCTTCCCGTTCTCCATTCTCGTGCGTCTTCCGCTCCACTCTTCATCTCCTCAATTCTCTCTATATCTTATTCTCATCAGTTTTCTATTCACTATCTCACCATCTCTTTCTTTCTTTCGTTAGTTCCTCTTCATACACTTGACACACACACATACACCAAAAGCTGAACAATGAAGGAAAAGTTTTTGTGTAACAATACTTATACGAATTACGATTCCCCAAAGAGTTAAACAATCGCCATACAATACACAGTATAATACAATACACAATACATTAGACAAATACAAATACATCCAACAACCTATTCTAAATGCACAGTCCGTACTACATTGTGTAGAAAACATACAAAGTTTCATACAACTCCAGCCTCTTCGTCTTCACAAAGCATTAAGGGATTCTCTGTGGTTGTCTTGTGTCTTGTCTTAGTACTGCTACTAATACTTTACATTGACATGATAAAGACAAAGACAAAACCAAAACCAAGCAAGTTTTATCTTGGGATTGTAAATGTAAGATGCCTCACATTACCCGTGTGATTAGTCTTGTTTGATAGAAACAAAAACAGAAAAGCTCACTTCATCTAACTGGATACTAAATTCGGCACAGTGGGTACATGACAAATACAACAACAACAGCAGAAAGCAAGAGTGCTTCAACACATATTGAATTACTGTGGGAAAGAAAACAAGAGAATAATAAGTAAAAGAATATCATCTAGAATCTAGGATATGGGGCATAATCCAAATATTCATGTTACTCTACATTTTACATCAAGTGAAAGAGTGGGTGGAAAAAATAAAGTGAAACTTTGACATTTAAAATTTCGGTTGTGAATAATAATAAGGATTACGCTTCCTTCAGTGATAAAGTGAATAGTTTATTATAAAAGGTAATAATAAAAAGCGAAAGGACTATGATATAATATAATATCGTTATTATCAATTATTAATACAATAGTTTCGGAGGGTACAGTTCTATATTATATTATACTGGTGAAAAAGCTGAAAGTGAGAGTGGTATGATTCTAATGTGTGTTTCTTGGTTCTTGCTGAAGAGGATAAAATACATTGTATGTATTTATCTATAATTTAGCATTATATAGTTCATCTGTTATGAGTTATGAGTCATTTCCGGGAACAGAAATAATAACACAGTCTACTATAGATGTACATCCAATTTACATACAGTACCAGTAAAATACCAGTAATTGTATCGATTATCGTAGTTGTGAATTACTGATTGTGAGTAGTGAAGATAGTACCTTTTTCCTTTATACTTTATATAAAGTGACACACTATATCATTAAGAATTGAGAAGACGGTATATTATCACAACTACGGGTGTAAAATACGATACAATATGTAAGTTGAGCTTTTTAGGTGGTTACTTCAATTGTTTATTGGTGTCTCAAGTCTCAAGTCCCAAGTCCCAAGAGTCTCGTAAATACTGCAAATAGACTAATCAGTCATGTAAATGCAATTTAATACGATTACGATTACCATTACCCATCACATAGTATTTGACTATAGTAATTGGTTGAGTGGGAAATTTTCGTACTGTCTTTTGTTCTTTGCTGTAACAGCTTAACGGGACAAAGGACAAAGTGCAAAGGAATACACGAGTTAATTGGGTTAGTAAAGACATCAAAGGTTTGTTGTGTGTAAAGAGTTTACAAACATCATCCTTAATTTATTTTGTGGGTAAAATCTACTTTATAATCAGGACTCAGGACGCCTTTACATGACCCGATTTTGAGTGGTTAGTCTATATGCAAAATTCAAAACAATTCAATGACTTTATAATAATATATGTTTATAATTGTATCTGTTCATTATTTCTTGGTTCTTGGTCACAAAGATCTAAAACCCACGTTAGATTAAGACTACAAACCGCAGGCTCGTCTAACCATTAAGTATCTAGTACTATGGGAATTTTCTTTAAAGGATTACATTTTAAAGTCGTATTAATTGTTCAAAAAGGCTCATATATACATATATAGATATTTAAAATGTCTTTTTTTGTCGTATTTTATAGTATATTATGATGCTGTATACTGTATACTTAAGTTAGGTATTACATAATTCGAAGCGTAAAGTTATCTTACAGTTTGTACAGTGTATATTGTATGGTTAAAAAAACAGCAGGATAAGAAAAAAAACTGAAAGTCATTTCCCCCATGACACACGTTACACGTTGTCATTGGCCATTGAGGATTTAAAAATAAGGCTAAATGTGGGATGTTTTAGGGTTAGAGTTTTAAACTTTGTTCGTTTACATGAATTTACATTTTCTTAAATTACTGTTTCTATTTTAAATTCGCATATTCAAAAGTCAAAAGTGTCTATGTAAGCTCAGCACTCCGGCCTGCGGGGTGATGTTAGAAAATGTAGATTTAGGTTTACTGTAAGAATGAATTTGTATTTGTGGGACCGCTGGTTTTACAATTCACCATGAGCCATGAGATTCTTTGATTTTTGTTACGAGTTTTACTATAGAATGAAAATACTCAAGGCCTTGGAATGAAATTCTTTTATGATACCGCGTTTGCTTGTGTATGTAACAATGTTGATAGCTGATACGTAAAATTTACATAGGGAATATAGTATATAGATACAGAATATAGAAAAACCCTGTTTGTATTTTGTATGCTATTGTACTTTATAGACATCCCACAAGTGTTAGAATGTTACTTTTAATACTGTTTAGATTAGAACAAACCCATTATCACAGTTAAAGAGAAGCAAAATATTTGTGCTGGTAAAGTAACCACGTATAAAGCTCAACCTACATATTACAAAATACACATGTGATTTCTGTACCACTCTCACTCTCTCGCTCTCTCCATATTTTCGAAAAACAGACTTGGTCAATGTTTGAATTCTAATTCTTTGTCTAATGTCTATTTATTATTGTGTATTCAACAGCAAACAGTTTGCTTATGGAATTTCGAATGTCCATATTGAAGTATTCAAGTAACGACCAGCACAATGTCACAAAAGATAATAATGACAAAAACTGAATGTGCAATACAAAGTACATAGTATACGTAGAACATTGGAAATTGGAAAATCCATGGTGTAAAGTGTGAACATTTAGTAATATCTATCTATATTTTACTGGTGAAGTAATAAAAAAAAATAATAATAATGCGGGTCAAATTTCAAATGTTCCTGCATTTTTTTCAGTAGAAGGATCTTCTAACTTTGAAGATGGTGAATTTCAAATGTCAGTAAGTGACTGGAGTATATGTAGTATTACTTTTACCTAACCTAACCAGAACTACGGAAGAACAAAAAAAACTAACTTGAAATAATAAAAAGTAATATGCAGTATGTAAATTTTGTGATGAGACGGAATTCGGAATAATCATGAAATGAAAAGGACCTGATTCAATTATCCTGATTCAACTCTAACCCTAGGGAGCACGTAATATGTAGTATGTAATACATATACAATACTGTGTTGAGGACTGAGGAGAAAAGAAGATTTGAAAAGGGCAAAAGCCACAGTTGTTCCAGTCTTGTGTTAAGATGGTTTCATTCTCATCTTCATCTTCGTCGTTATCATCATCTTCATTTCAACAAGAACAAGAGGAGGAACAATCCTACGCCATTCATGACAATGTCATCCAATATCATGTTATTATTATTAGTATGAGTAATAGGGAGTGTAATGTTTAATGTTGAGAGAGGGGAAACACATCAAGCAGACAAATTTTCATCGTCATCATAGTTCATAGTCTACTGTATACGGTTTCTGTATACCTTATCCCCTACTTCCTACACATCAGTATCACCAACATTCTCCATTTTACGAATACAAGTACCACAAGTATTGAAGGCTACAGATCCAGAGATTCTGATACAAAAAAGAAGACAAAAGAGAAATGAAGACTTGGATTCCCAGGAGACTTTGAATGATTCTGGAGGAGGAGGAGGAAAAGGGCAGAGACATGTAGAACACAAAATTGAGAGAAAATACTATTTACTAGGTTACACACAATGTAACTGAGCCGAATGTAATTTATTTCAAACTATAAATGACATCCGATTAGAACTCGGTTATTGACTCGAGACTCGATACTCGAGTTCTTTACTGGTTTCCCATTGAACCATTATCTTTAAAATTTCTTATTTTCGAGGTATTACTTGTAAATGGTACGTATTGTGCATTGTGTAGATGGTCTATTGTACGTAATACCAATACACATGAGAGATTAATACAAGAGGGAAATGTGGAGTCAACAAGGTTTAGCTTTAGGTCACGACAATTTTTACTCCTACTATTTATGCTAGAACTTTACTTTCACCAAATGTTTATAGTAATTCTGAAAAAAATACTAATATAATGTCCAATCTACATGTATGGAACTTTCTACATTTAATTTTACATTTATTTTGTGTAAAATCCTATACGTATTATGTATTATGATGTGTTATACATTATACATTAGTTGGTATTTGTATCAATCTTTGTTTTTGTACCCTCTACTCGCTATTCAACTTTAATATGTGATCTGTGTTTTAAGTTTTGTACTTTACACTTTCTTCATCTTGGTTTTCTCGGTACGAAGTGTAAATAGTAAAGATTTCCTACAAGTACTCCTCCCTCTCCTATACTTTGCCAATGACAAATTATCTTTTGAACTTTTATGAAGAGAAGAAAGAAAGAATAACGTGATGTGTTACGAATTACGAATTACCAAGAGGAAAAGACATATAAGTAACTGAAAAAATAAAAAAAACAAAGTTTCCTTCTTTCTCTTTGTATCTCTTACGTCTCTCACGTCTAGCGTCATGTAAGACTCTTATACTTCTGCCAATACAAGATACAAAATACAACTCTTTCTCCAAGTACTTTTTCTACACTTGGCAATTTTCCTAAAGATAAATAGTAATCTTAATTTTCTTCCACGGCATGAACAGACGTCGTGAAGAACTTGTGACTGATTTGTGAGTTGTATGTACTATGTACTCTACATGTAGTAAACACACATTGAATATGGCATGTAAAACCATTCAACTCTCTCAAGTCAAAGTCGAAGTCAAAAATCAAAGTTGAGTCAGTACCGATGACTCAATCAATGTAAACTGCTGTACCCTGTGGATAGTTTCAGCTCATACAAGTCGAATTGGTTATGTCGATAACCTTGTTCTTGTTGTTTTAATGGATGAAGAGACAAGAGGAGAAGAGGGAATAGTGAATAGTGTTTAAGACATTTTCGGATTTAGTGTAAAGTGTAATGTCAATGTACCATGGATTTATCGTTTTAGCTCATTGCAAATTGAGTAACTGGAATCTATAATCCAAATGATCATAGACCATAAAAAGACATCTAGTACAGTACAGTGAATTGACATCTTTCCCATTAATTTTACTGGAGTAATTAAGGGAAATTGATGGTTGGTCTTCAATCCGACACCCGATACCCTATAATCAACACACACAATGTAAATGACTAATCTTGTTAAAGCTACCTTTGACTTGGTGAAATATTAAAATACTAAAATAAAAAAAATAAAAAGTGAAAGTTTAATTTAAATATAAAAATCCATTTGATATCACTCTACATTATAAATCAAATTTGAAACCGACTACTGTTGTCCTTGAAATTATTGTGTAAAATAATAAAAACAAAGCGCACACGTATATAAATGGATTTGCATTAGACTGTGCATTTTGGATGTTGTGTGACACCAATGTTGACTTACCTGGTTTTATCAAACTCATTTTTTCACAAGCATAATGCCGTCGACCTGTAAAATAAGCCCGGATGCAATCAGAGAAGATTTTCTTCGCTCGGCTATGCAAATTTTTCTTGTCGTCAGCCCACCAAGAAATTTTCAAGTTAGAATTCATATTTTTCTTCCTTTTTGTCTTGCTATATTGTATACTGTATATTGTGTGGTGTTTGGTGTTGTATATTATTTCTAATTTACATAAAACTATAAAGCTAAAAGTATTACACGTTTTTCAATGTGTGTTTTGTATTTTGGGATGGAGAAGATGGAGATTTTGGTTTCCATAATATTTTTTTATCAAGTATGCGTGATGTAGATATGATATGACATTATGTCGTGCAATGTGAGTTTCACTTTGGTTGTTTTTTGTAATATTTATATAAAAATCGGGAAATACTCTCCTAAGCCTTCTTCTAAAGTGTGAGCCACGAACCGTGAGGGGTGCCTTTTGTCATGGAAAATAGTAAACAGAAAATATGCAAACTTTTTCAACGTACATGTCAAAAAGTCTGAGACATGGGATGAGTGAAGATTGAAGACGCATTGATAAAACTGAGAAAGAATGCTTTTTTACAAAAAAAAAAGAAAGTAGGATGCGTAATAACATAGATTATATGAACTATGTACGTCTAGATTCTAGATGGTTGATAGCATGGTACATTGGAAAATGGTACGTCTTTTTTCCGCCTGCTCCAAATTTTAGACTTCAGAAAAAAGACTTGAGGCTTTTTCATTGTTGTCTGCGATTCTATTCTATTCATCAATATAAGTTTTTCGTTTCTGAGGGGGATTTGTGAGTCAATCATTTATCTGTTTACTCATGTTTGATATGAAAATTGAGGTATATTTTGAAGCACATTGTATAGTTATTTTTATCTAATAATGTATTTCTATTGACAAATGAAGTTTAGTTTTCAGTATACAGTTGAAAAATATTGATATTGTGTATTGTTCCTGTCTTCCTTTTTGTTACATCTTTCCATTTCAAATTGAACTTTTTTTTCTCTTTTCATCCAAATCTCAATATTTTTCTAACAGCCCCGCTTTTTCAATCAGAAGCTTCAAGTTTCACCGACGTTTCTTTCCCTCAGTTTGAATTTGCGTGTAAATTGTAACCTAATGGTTTCATGACATGATATGCCGTCATATGGTATGTTTTGGTTTGGTATGGTACGTGCTATTTGTTAGTTGTAATCGATCTCATGAAATGGTTTTCATAGTCATAGATAACGTTTGTTTGTATGTATTTATGGGGTGATGAGCTCCTTTTTCAGCTGTGGTTTTATTCATTCAAAGAGAAATTCCTTGTTTCCTGGTATTTTGGTTATTTTAGATGAGTATATAAAGTATAATATTACATCAACGTTGAACACGTACGTTAGATGACTTTTTGACGTGGTTTATTATACTTCGTTTTGGTTTTTGAAGGCTTCCATCTTTCAACACCTAGACGTCATTCCATTACCAATTACCAATATCAAAATAAACTTTGCACCATTCAATTACTATTATTATATATTTTCAGTTCTCACAAAAGCAGTCAATTTCAGACTATATTGTAATCGATATTGAGATTGGATGGAATTGGATTGAATTAGATTGGAAATTGATAATTTAGAATGTCATTGTCCTTGATTGATAATATATTATACGACGTACGACCTACGATCTACGACTTTTTGTACCTTTTAAATTAAGGAAGAAAACTTACAATTGTAATTAACAAGAACGCAGGGAAAATACTGTTGGAAGTTTTGTATCTTTTGTTTATTTTTATTTATTTATTTATTTTACTATACTTTGAACTTTGAAATTTGATGCAAAGACAACGATAGAATAGATTATAGGTACACTTTGTACATAAAGTTGATAAAAGATACGGAGAAATGAAAGTTTTTTATAGTTTGTACTTCCTCAAAGTTATGAATGAAATTTGTAAAGAGTAAAAAGAGAAAAAAAAAGTAATGACAATACAATAATAATAATAATTTTAGCATAATATATCTTACTACGTCGAATAATATGAAAATCAATGTACTCCGTCTTCCTCTAAAACATTGTGTGTTCTATTGTATTTAGCAAGAAGAAAAAAGGAGAACGTACAAAAATCATTTCAAAAATAGCATGTGTTAGCAATAATTAGTTGGCTAGAGAAATGTAACTGTACACAAACTTTAAGACTACCTGGTGATTACTAGAAAATTTTACTAAATACTAAATTTATAGTTTTGTTTCACCTTTATCATCATTTCATACTCCATTTCTCATTCAAAAGTTGACTAGTAAATACACAATAATTATGCACTTTTGATTTTCTCTATTTATTTATGTTTTTTTGCAAGAGGTTTACTTCAACAGTCTTTTACTGTGGTTTAATAAGAATTCTATTTTAATATTTCCGTTCACTCATGAGCAAATGAATAAACCATATACTTACGTCATTACATGTACATTACGCACAATAAGCACAAATGTCACTTAATAGGGCAGTCATATACATTGAAGAAAGAAGGAAAAAATGCAAGTAGTTCATTCATTACTCAAGTTGGTATAGCAAAAAAGAGGTTATTGTGGTCTGCCCTTCATGTTTTATATAGAACTGATTCATGATGTGTTGTGAATTTTAGCTTTAACTCTGTGTATAACAGCCATTTTTTTAATTTCATTTAGTTAATTAGAAGAGGAAATGGTATTCTTAATTTACTTCTAAATGAGGAAAAATATTGAAAATTAAATGTGATGGAAAGTGGAAAACTTTTTGTGTTTTGTTGTTTCATTGAGGTTTTCATATAGATTTTAGTTTGAGTATGGATAATTTATTTTTCATGTAAATTTAACTTTTTGTCTTTGCTGTTTTTTGATGTGTGTAGAGTGTCGAGTAGTTATTGAACCTGATCAAGTTGAAAAGTTTAGTTTGTGAACGTTGAAACATTGAATAGAAGAATTCTCACACGCATTTAGATCCCATTCAATTTTGTTCTAATCAGCAACATTTCCTTTCAAGTGATAAAAGATAAAAGCCCTTTTGTGTGAGGAAAACAATGTACTTTTAATTTTGTGTACCCTGCATTAATTAACTAAAGTACAAAGTATTATATATTCAAACCTACAGAATATTATAATAATTTCTAAGAACATTTTTGTATAATATAATATAGTGTAATGTCTATGGAAGAAATGGGAAAGCCAAAGATTTGTTTTTGAGTGCGTGTAATAGAGTTTTACGGGTAGTTTTGTAAACCCAGTTCAATTTGATTTTTAAGTTTAAGTTGTTCAATCTATGTATAATATTATTTCTTAAAAACAATCCAATCCACGGTGGTGAAGGAAAACAACTTTGAGAAAATGAATAAGATATTTCTTGACGTCTTATTTGTAAGTTAAATATTACAACCATGTATTTTTTCTAACGTTCTCTTCATTTTACTCCTTTTTTTGAGTTCTTTGGGTTAAATGTCTTACAGTAATATGTATGAAAGTTAAAGGTTTTCCTTTGTGAGACATTCAACATTCAAGACAGTAATAATAATAATAATAATAAAAATAATAAAAGACAGTTTTTCTGTGGATTCAGTTCCATTCAGAATCCATTACCTTTACCTTTATAGGCTACATATTTCAGAGTCTCTCCTCTTTTTTGCAATTTGCGTGTTGAATGAAAAAATAATGATGATGATGATGATTATTATTTCCTCAAACTCCTGGATTTCATCTTGATTTCTTCTATATTTTGTGTTACTCCGTCTTACTGCTTTTTAGGGTAAAAAGTAAAAATGGTTCATGAATTTCTTTCTCAACGGCACAATTATACGTGCAGTTCAAATAAAAAGTAGATAAAAGATGCACTATATTTCTCGATGGTGGCGATGATGATGAAACCCATTTTAATGTCTCACAGGTTTATCAGATCAGATGAGCATAAAAAGTGTTGGGCATTAAACAAAAGTAAAAGTTTTGGGAATCTTCTTTTTCTGTTTTAAATTTTACAAACAATAATTACAACGCGTGTCAAATGTCAAATGTCATAATACACATAATAGATACATATTATACCTTACATAACAGAAATTTTAAAGTCGAATTGTTTCAGTAATGACATGTCTTCCTAAGAATCGTGAATTGAAATAAATGCATGTATGTAGGATGTAGGGGCTGAATGAAGAAAAAGGTCACCATCTGTAAATTGATCGTAATGGGGATAAAGTAAAAAAAAATCCATTTTCACATGTAGCATTTCCCCCTTTCCTTTCTCACGTTTTATGGAGCATTGGAGTTTGGAGTTAAGATGAAGATGTATACTTACTTATTTCTGAAGGCTATTATCACCCTCTTAATGTGAAAAATAGAGATTTTCTCTCCTTAAAATACCTTTCTCCGTCCTTTTCTCCTTTCTGCCCTCTGCTTGTTCATCAGACAATAGCTTCCGCCTACAGAGTGGTTAGAGCAGAGAGGGATAGAGATAGCTGGAGAGTGGCTCTCCAAACTACATAAGTACAAAGTTATTTTCTCTGTATACATTTCTTTCTTCTGGTGAATAGAGGCTAAAACATCAAGAATCTAGAGTATTTGGCCATTTTCAGGGCTATCAAACAAGGTGTGGATAGAGAAAGGTTGACCGGAAGTGCAGTTTTTTTTTCTCAGCCCTTTTTGAATTCGTCATATCATCGTTTAATACAATGTCTCTCTCTCTCTTGCTCTCTCACTCTTCATGATCTATACGTCTCTCTGAATTCTAGAATCTAGGTTCTAGATTCTAGCTTTTCGGAGTGAAATTACTCAAATTACTCAACCTCACGAAGTCACGATCTCATGGAAGATGGACTCATCACTATATCTTTTCGTAAAAGTCTCATCCTGGAATTACCTTTTTGGCACCATTTTCTCGTCATTTTTTCCTGTTGGAATTTGATCCATCTATCCATCTGTTTCGCTACCTAGTACCTAGTTTTTGTAATCCGCCCACAGGCTAGTAGCTAGTAGTAACCCTAATCCTCAATCTTGGGATTTTTGATGGTTATGAAACTCAACGTTCCCTTGTTGCACTCTTCCTTAATAATATCAAATAGTAGTAGTCAATAATCAATACACAGAGGTATTTATAATATATACATTATATCCACGTATAACATTGTACTCACTCCAGGCTGTACTGTAAAATTTGTGGTAGAAACTGGAAAAATACATCCACTCAGATTCAGAAGAAGTCAATAGGCTTAAAAAGAATCCACCATATATATACATTATGCATTAAACAATACATTAAAGTACATTTTAATCTTCACAGACCATAACAGATCTTTTATTTTGTAGTAGTAATTAGAAAAAGTCAAATTATAATATATATTTTAACAACAAAGCTCTGGAAGAATGATAATCATTTTGATATATATTTAGAAATGTGTTACAAAATTTAGCAATAGAAAAATTTAGAAAGGTAGTCATCGAACATAGAAAAGAGTGGGAAACAAAGTGTATCTAATTCTTATACCTTTGTATTATTCTTGTATATCTTGTAGTGAAAAATATATTCGCTCGACATTCCTTCAACATGTAGACGGAAAACATTAGTTTCACTTGAATTGTCTACCCGTGTTTTTACAGTTCAGCAAATTTCCGGTTCCTACCAGTTATTATCCAGTTGATTCTGGTTCAGTGAAAGTAAGAGTATATTTGTTGAGTAAATAGTAGGTTCGGATTTTTCCCATACCGATAACCCATAAGACTTAATAAGAGTTTGAGCTTGGATGTGAGTACTATGTACAGGAGAGAGTACTGTAGAAAGTATTTGCCACAGGCATGTGGCTTCAGCTTACCGTAGGTAGTTTTAGTTTTCTCTAGGTACAGGGCTAATGAAATCACATAAGGAGTAGATGCTGAGAATAAAAATCTGGTTTGTACTACATGTGCATGTGAGTGTGGGATGTGTGAAACCAGTTTCGCCGTGAGAAAGGTCCAAAGTCTAAAATCAATGTTGTATGGACTGTCGCCTTCCCTTGCTTCCCTGCACACGACGTACTACACACAAGTAGAAAATCTAGAATGTAGAATGTAGAGAAAGTGTTTTCCCCGAGTATAAATTCTGAGAAAAGGATAATCTTATGAAGAATGCCTCCGTAGTTTGATAAGGTTGTTTTTATAATTAACTGTACCTGATTTTTATTCTATAGTCGTTCCAAGTTCTGTGTATTTCTTGTCAATTATTACATAACTAATTGTAAGTACTACATTTTGATACTGGATTCAGCTGGTGGAGTAAGAATGAAGATTAAAGTAGAAAGGTTCTTTCTAGATTCTAGATCAAAGACTTGTTTTTGTTTTATCTTTCCTGGTGAAAGTGTGTGAATCTTAAGATTTAAGATACACGGTAGAGAGGATCAGAGTGGATCTGTATATGAGCAATGTATATTGTACATGAATACATAATCAACATAACTGACTGTTTTATTCATTTTAGAAACAGAATTTTAAAGTGTTCATAATAAGTAAAACGGCTTTTAGTAAGTAAAAAAACAGAACTAGTATACGAAAGATAAAATGTCAAAAGTCACACACGGACAAGAAAATGAATTACTTTATTTCAGAAGTTTTATTTTTCTCCATTGTTACCAATTACTTTTGCAAATTTTGCCTTGACGTTCAAAAGGAAGTGTTCTGTAAATGTACATTATTTTTTTAGCATAATTTATAAATTGATGTTTTTATGTAAATGAGATAAAAATCTCTTTATTACGTCTTTCTTTCTTCAATGCTCTTAGCATATCATTAGCTGAGTGATAAATAAAATCAAGAATACTTATGAAACAAAAGTAACAGTAATTCAAAGAATATTTAAATCATGTCAAACAAAGAGTGTACTTTCAATTATCTAAAAATCACACTTTGATCACTTTGAAGTTCAAAAGTCATGGTTTGTATGGTTCCTATTTTTACTCTTTATAGAAGATATTAGATAAGCGTATAAATCAGGCATCATATTTATATAAGTACTATAAATCCTGAATGGTAATGTTATGCTATGTAAATCCTGATTCCTGATCTTTTGTCTCATGACTTGAGTCAAAGTTATATTCAGATATTTGAGCTTTGAGTTTTGAGTACTTTAAAATTTTGAGCATATCAATTGACATGGAACTGTTGATGGATTTCACTTGTTTCTTGTTCGTTGTTTCAAAATGGATTACTCTCTCATGTATATGCATAATCCTGTAGTTGAATGCCAAATACCAAAGCACATTTTTTTTTGTTTGTCCTTTAAAAAGGGACCTGTCATCGGTTTTTGATGCCATCGTACTGTTGTAGATTGTAGATGTTGAACTGAAAAAAGGAGCGTGATAGAAATCTCTCCTTTTATTGCTGTTCATACGCGTATTCAATGTGGTGGTGGTGATGACAATGACAATGACGTTGATATAAATGTAGATGCAGATTTATGTTTTTACACCAAAACTTTCTATGTCATATGTCATGTGTACATGTGCACTTTTGCAATATTCAAATGTGTTTGTTTTCGTGATCCGTGGTACAGGAGCACTTACTCTTGTTTCTATATTTAGTTTACATTCAAGTGCCTCACTGACAAACACGTGTTTACGATTATAGCTTTTAGCAAACTCTTAGGACAGAATGAATAATAAATCATCCAAAAAGAACCTCTATATTCTGTCCATTCTTTTATCGTCACTCTACGCATGTATTTTTAGATATACTCAATACTCATACTCAATGTAAAATAGAGAATCTGTAGAATTTGCATCGTATTTATCCCTTTCTCTTTTGTCTTTCGCCTTTCATTAATACTTGGTAAAATGGAAAAGGAGTGTTGATGTTGATATTGATGTAAATCTAGAACATTTGTTAAGAGGGATTTATACATTTTAATCCCAAAGTTTGCATCGGATATATTATTATTGAAGGGATCTGTCGTAAGAGTCTAAAGTCTGTACTAGGTAATGTAAGTGTGCCTCCTAAATCATAATTCTCTCTCTTTGCCTCGCCTACTCCCTTTCATTTATTACCATTTAACATTTCACATTTAGCACTTTTGTCTCTTGAAATATTAATGGTTTGGAAGTGGTAGGGGAAAAAAATGGTATATATATTATTTCTATAGAATTCCGCTAAATCTTTGAGATTGGATATAGAATATAGAATATACATGTAATATATTTCAGTTCGGATCTGATTCCAATTCCGATTTCTTGTAGAAGACGGGAAAAATTTTCTCTGAGTTCTGAGTTCTAAGTGCTCATCATCAGTAAGTTTTGATTCCTATTAAAACTTGAAGTAAAGTCAAAGTTAGAGTACTAGTAGAGTGCTAGAGGCCTAATTCATTATAGTATTACTTGGAAAAAATGGAGGAATATTGATATTATTCCTTATACTATCCACATGAACGATGGGGATTTTCCACGTGATAAATGTGAAAAATATAAATTCTAAATGTATGTAGAAAGTAGATAGTAGATACATTAGACTGAATGAGGGCTAGACCAGAGACCAGAGCAAGTGAATAAGTTAGAAGTTAGTAAGTAACCTAGTTTTTCTTTGGACGAATCGAAGATCGAAGAATCAGAACCAAAAAAAAAATCAGTGAAATCCACGATTCTCTCATGTCCTTATTTTTTTTACATCGTCAAATCTCTAAGTATAAGACACTGAAATGAAAATGAAAAAGCCATGAGATAAATTGAAAAAGTCAAAGCAGAAGGCTCCCATTTTTTCATTTCAACATACTACTTATATACATTATACATACGAACAAACTACATTTGTGTACATACAACACCAAAGTTGTCCAAGTATAGAGATATTAGTGGAAGATTGAGGAGTAGAGACTCTTCAATGTCTATCTGTATTTACCCATGTAGTCTTTGACTTGGATGGAACTTGTTCTCTATGTTCTCTCTCTCTCTCTTTTGCTCTCTTGCTTGTCGACGTATGAGTGTTTTTTGTCCTCATGTCGTCTTTCACTGTTGACAGCTGTAAATTGTACGGATTCTTATACAAAGATGAAGATGCATGTAAGATGTAGAATGTGACTATGACTATAGACATTGTTCATTGTACATGGTAAATTCGTAGAGTCTCCACTCAATTTAACGCTCATATAATACTGTCCATCTTGATTCCCACTCATTGTCATCTGGTCATCTTCTTATCCCTCTTCATTGTCATTGTTCATTGTCCAGATCGTCCGCATGTTTATTTCTGAACAACCAGGACCTGAGATGTGTGAGCAATTGTATGATACACGTCTATATATATATAAATAAATAAATGAGTGGTCACTTTAACCTTTCTTCATACAGCTTTTGCAACCAACCATGTGATTTGAAAGGTATGGATGAGATGAGATGGTAAACGTGTGCGTATAACATATACACACAAGTATTATCTACAATATGTACAATACACTGGCTTTTGAATTGACATGGTCCTTTTTTCTTTTCTTTCCTTTTTTTCTGGACCAATTCAAAAGTAAAGTCATTTAGTCATTGGAATTCATGAGTGAGATTGTGTGTATTTTACTTCACCTTCTTATTGATAGACAAGGCACAGGATCTTTTTTCTTGGGAAAAATAAAAAAAAACTTTCACCAAGTGAACAAGTGAAAGTCTTTCTGAATCAACTATCAAGTTGTTGATATTTGATAGGTGATAAGTATAATGTACAATGTGTGTGTGGGGGGATCAATAATCTTCACGTGCTCACATCATCAAATATTGCATCAAAACATTGACTTTGAAATTGATATCACATTATACTCCAAAAAATGTTTCCTTTTTCCATTTCACGAGAAGCTCTTTACTCTTTATATAGAACTGTAGATTGTAGTACATTGTAGGTTGTAGGCGTAGATTATTTTGTACATGTGTACATATGTATAATATATGTGTGTGTGTGTGACTTTTACAAAGGATGTAATGTCGTGACAGGGTGATAGTGATATTTTTATCTGAGCCATTTTGAGTATTTTTGGGCGTAATTGATAATGTATAATGTGTATAATAGATATTCATTCCCCTGGTATTGAGTATTACATTCTCCAGTTTCCATTGCAAAATGGAGAATGGAGAATGGCGAATGGAATGGTTTATGGACTGGAATAATAGAAACCCATAACATTTATTGATTGGAACTTGGAATTCGAGGAAAGGAGAAGAAGAACCCGTGTGCACCATAGAGTCTTTACTTCTTCAGTCTATGGTAATTAGCGCTTGGTTTTTTTACATTCATATGTATGTATTTTCGAGATGAGGAAATAGTGATTTATTATTATACGACTCATTCAAGAATGTATTATAAACATAGATTTTAGTACACTGTACCAGTAGCTCAGTATTCAGTAGTACATCCTACATTACATATATACGTAGAAGTATATGTGTATATTCTTGTGAAGAGTTATTTCAACAATTCTTTCAGTTTCCAGTACCAGCACCAGTACACGTACCAATGTCTGGTTGTTCTTCTTGCTGTTGTTTATATTATTATTATTATTATGAATATGATACTTATTGAGAGTTGAGAGGGTGGTTGAAGTACGTTCATTTGGAGTTTGAGTCAGATTCGGATTCAGATTCAGTTGTGTATATTGTCTATCATTCATTCATTGAGAACTCTTCTTTCATCCCATAGACTATAGACTAGATATGTACGAATAATAACATGGCATAAAGTGCCTTACAGCACAATACACAAAACGAAATACTGACATTAATAAGATGCTTATACAATACGTGTACAATGTACAGTACATGTATTGTACGTGAACTTCATTCATATCTGAAGATACTTTTGTACTTTTGTGCCTTTGGTTTGTACAGTGTATAATGTATAGTATGTGGCATATGGCTCATCTTTTACTAGTTTATTTTTATTCTGCTTCATTGTTCCAGTCTAGCGTAAACTTTCATCTGGGCTGATGATGATGATGATGCTGATATGTTTCTGTAGGAGATTTAGCTTGTCGCTCGGTATCACGGGCTATGACGTCATGTGCAAGTTTGTGAGTGAGGGAGAGAAAGAGAATCCTATTCTATTCCCTTTCCTTTTCTCCTTCTACTGGCAACTTTGTCCAAGTCCAAAAGTATGAGAAGAGAAAACAACGATGCGTACTAAACATATCCTATAATGACACTACGTTTCTCTTTCTCCTTTCTTTCACATTCTCCTGCGTATACTCTCTCCTTTCCTCTACTTCCTCTATTTCCTTTGTCTAGGACTGCTTATACAAATTCTTCTACATTTAGATACAAGTTTATTACGTTGTAGATTTTGTTGGGACAAAATGGTTCTAGAATCTTTTAGGTTGTAGAACGTGAAATGTATATAATAATCATTGATATTGGAATTCAGAATACAGAAATACAGAGGTGTTGATATCATGAGCAACTTCTAAGAATGAAACTAGCTAGTGTAGTATATATATTATGTATTATAGTAACATTTACTTGTCTATACTTTATACTTGCTGCTTATTTTGTCTTTTGTCGATTATTGCGTTTGCTATGTAAACACGGGGCACACATGGAAATGTAAAAATAGTACATTCCGCAACCATTCCCTATTCAGTGCACTTAAATTGAATGGTCGTATGAAAATGACAGTAGGAAATAAACTTTTATTGTGGATTTCTTCATCATTTTTGGGGTGATGCCTATAGTTGCCAGATTTTCAGACCCCAAAATAAGTACATCCCAAATTTTTTCTGAAACCCCCATTTTATCTAGTGTAAGCTGAATTTTCATTTTGGCTGATTAAAAGCCTTACATTTGTGTTAAAAAATGCATTTTTGCGTAAACGCAAATATTTTTATACATTTCAATTTTATAGCTACAAAAATGACAATTTGCACGTTCGGAGGGTTGAAATTCGTGGACAATGTGCATCTACATTCTTTTCGAGCGAAGCGAGAAATTTTTTGCAAAAATGCTTGGCTGTAAATGATTTTTCCATGTACCAAACACGGTTTTGAGCACCGTTTTGAATGTTTTCTGACTAAACAATTAGTGCAAAGAGTCGCCCATGTTTTCTAAGAATTTAACTTGAAAAAATGAATTGGAAATCTTCAATTTTCCCATTAATTTACGGAAATTCTAAATGAAAATCTTATTTTGACGAAGAAAAATACCAAAATCGTCCCTAAGCAGAGCGAAATTTTAGAAATTTTTTGAGATTTCTACTTAAAAAGTTGCAAAAATGTTCAATTTTGAAGAAAATTTTGGGATTTTTTTCGTACAAACTGAACCAAATGACCATTTTAAGGAAAATTTTTGGGATTTTAACACAAAAAACTGAAAAACAATCACATTTGGGAAAAATTTCTAAAAATAAGTACACAAAGTCAAAATAAGTACTTTTTGATGTACTTATTTTTTTAAATTTTTTCAGAGTACAGGGGTCTCAAAATAAGTACTGTACTCTGAAAATAAGTACGTCTGGCA
>JABASP010001431.1:0-29543 GCA_019776565.1 Sminthurinus signatus | reverse complement strand
AATAATTGATTTAGTATTATCGACTGTGTATGTGGATTATTTTCAGCTTGTCAAAGAAAGTTCACATTATCATTTTAAATATAACAAAGATGTGAATATTCAATTGGAAGACTCGACATACTACACGAAATACATATTAAATATTATAATATACGAGCCATCCTGCTTAATTTGGTGTATTGAATGTTGTTGTGTGATTAGTGTGTCAAAAGCCTTTAGATTTCAAACATACGGCATTAGCAACTTATTCTTTAAGGAGGATATTGACCATTTTGCACACCCTCATCTCTGCCCTTTAAATAATTTTATGCTTATTTAATGGATTTAAATTCATGTGTAGAGTCTGTATAAATTGTATAGAAGATGAAAGGTGAATTAGATGACTTTATTATTTATTATGTGTATAATATAATTCATTTACATTCCTATATATTTTTATTACAGTATTATAGAAACATGAGAGGAACGACATCAAGATTCGAGAATTGAGAATCGAGAACACAGACAATAAATAGTAAATAGATGTAAATGTCTTGTGTGTGATGTGTATAAAATTGTAAATGCATCTTTAATTTTTTGGTCATATGCAGAATTGGATTGGGACGTGTGTGGTGTGTATGTTTTGTGTTTTGTCTCTAGTCTGTGTACTTACAGAAATGTGTATAATCTACAGGTGCGTTCAGAGTCAAGTACCTTTTCACAATTCACAATTCTTTATGAACTTGACAAATTTCCGTGAGAGAGATCGACGGAAAGAAACTTAGCTTCTTATTATGCACTATATATTATATTATTATATATTATACACATGGTTATACTTACAGCTTATATTATTACTAGTATAATATATAATATAATGTACAAGTGGAAGACAAAACAATATGCTTATACCTTAAACTTACAACTTACTCACTCTTCACTCTCTGCTTTATTTCATGTGTATGTTCTATGTTTCTGTGTGTATTGTGTATAGCGTAATGCTTAATACTATGTACTGTGTACACACTTTAAAATGATACTCCTCTCTTTACTCTTTTTACAGACCTATTTCACGACCCACGTAAAAATAAATGTTAAAAGTCTATTTAAACCTGTAGATTTTTAATGACTGTCTTTATTCTTGTGTTGCACTGCGGTCGGGATCCTCAACATCATCAGCAGTGGCACTAACTATCATTGTCAAAAGTTGCGTTTTGGTGTTTTGTGGTTGTGGTTGTGAAGGTAGGTTGACGTGAAGTGTAGTGTTCTTTGTCATCTTCTTCTTCTTCTTTAATATTCTTCATTGTTCATAGTTGACTTCATTTTATTCCACAAAGGGAATCCCAAAAACAACAAGAAATAAGTACACCATAACAAATCCACGGTGCAGTTGAGAGTTGACAAAATAAAAATACACAGTGCAACAAAAAAGAACAAACAAGTGTGTAAAGTGCAAACGTTGGATCCAGAAATTATATTTTTTACAATTTACAATACTTTTGTGTATAAAGTATAAATGTACAAAGGCAAAGTACAAATTACTTTAAACTTTAAATTTTAAATACTAAGGAAAATAATTATTGTCGACATGATAAGAATAAAGTTACCTGTGCGGGGCATTTTGAGAATGTCCGGAAAAAATCCTCTTCCTCTGTTTTTAATACTATGCATAAGTGTGAGTAATGTGGATTTTGTGAACTCTGTCATGACTTCTGCTGTCTCATCCTCGACAGTATCAACAGTTCCTACTTCTCATTTAAAACCACTTAATTATCAAGAACCCACTTTTCAGTTTATTCCATTGACTGAAAGTGATGCTACGCAGGTATTTTTGAATTTTTTATGTTTTCTATTTCTTTTTTGGAAATATTATTTAAAAAAATAATAGATGAAAATACTTGGGGGAATTTTATAAAACATCTTTTTTTTTTACAGTTTTATTCAAGTCCAGATAATGTGTACAACTACAATGCCAACTCCAACTCCAACTCCAACCAAAAAGCGACTACAAATGGGTACACAAATACAAATACGGTAATAAACCCAGTTCCAGCTCCAGCATCACCCCTTCAAAACTCATTCAATTTTGTTCCTCAAAATTATCAAAATCCTAATGCTAATCCTAATGCTGAAAGCCAGATTTATCAGAGTAGTAATAATCATCATGTATATCAAAATCCAAATCCAACTCAAAATCTAAATTTAAATCAGAATCAAAACCAAAATCAGGAATATGTAGAATACAAACAGTATCAAAATTCACAAGTACAAAAATTCCAAAAACCTACTCCTAGCATGAGACCACAACTAAAACCACAACCACCAAAGAAAATCAGCTATGCTCAAAGTTTACAACATGTAAGAATATTTTTATAATTTTATTCTTTTAAATTCTAGATACAAAAAGATTTTTTGTAATTGATTTGAAATTACTTCATTATTTGAAAATTTTATAGCATTTCTCCAATTTCCCACGAATTCCATGGCTAACAAATCGTCGACATCATATTCCATCTCCATGGCCCACTGGTCCTCAAAACGGTAACAACGGACATGGTCATGGTCATTATTATCCGGGACCGGGAGGACGAATTTCAAGTCCAAAGAGAAAGAGATTCATTCCCCGACGAGAAAAATATAATCATCAACAACCACATCCAGAATTTTTAAAGAGAAGTCAACCCCGATTTCCTCCACAAGGGAATTTTGCCCATGCAAAAGATCCAAGAAATTTTATTTTTCCAGATCGAAGAGTGAGTAATGGTAATAGTAATGGGAATATTGATTACGATGGTCATCGGATTATATTTTCTTCCTCTCCTCCTCCTTCTGCTCCTTCAACTCATTTCCGTTTCACTTATGAAGATGATGATAGTTCCAGTTCTAAAAGAAGGTTTTCTTCAGATGCCCCACCAGAATTCATGACAAGTTCCAGTAATAATGATTATCAACATGTGAAGATGCCGAATGCTGGTGCTCCAGCGGTTCCTTTCTTGAGACTGGGCTCATTAGAAAATAATAGTGAAAATCCTCGTCCAGTACTTTGTGCTTTCCTCACCGAGTCCAGAGGAATTAATGGTGAAAGATGTATTGAAGTCTGAAATATTCCATATATAATTTATTGCATTTGTTATCTACTATTTAATTACATGAAAAAGTTTTTATGATATTGTTAGTTATTTTTTGATTAATTATTATTGTTGTTGATTGTTGTCATTTTTCATTCTTATTTTTATTATTGCAAGTAGTGTAATTATAGTAATTAGTTATTAGTATCGCATAATATAAATACTTGAGAATTTCGGGGGTTCGACAAATTTCTATTTTTTTATATCGTCAAAATCTTTGAAAGTTTGTTTTGCTACTTTTTATCTTTCATCCCATTGCTAAAAGTTATAAATATCAAGAAAAAATCTTCTAAAATTATTCACATTTCAAAATCTATAGAATCTCATAATATTATTATTTATTTATTTTTTTATTACGAAATAATATTTATTTTTTATAATGAAAAAGATACTGTTTAATTTTTGGACCATTAATAAAATTAGCACTCAAGATGAAAACAGTGTAAAAATAGCACAACAAGCCATTTCTGATGCATGATGTTCATATCATATCTTTTTACAATGAAAATCAAAGCATATTTTTCATATTATAGTCCAAAATGTGGGTGTTGAGTTACACCGAAAAGCATGTGTTTTGTTAGTTGTTATCAATTATTATTTATTATCAATAAATGATTATCACAAATATCAAATATCATACATGAGCAAACTAAATGTTTTATCTTTTATTTAAATGATATGATACTTTCCTGTCATATAAAAACATAAATTTGGGCCTTTCCTTTGCTTTGTTATCTGGCTGCTGGCTGTACGAAAAACATAGTCAGTTGTCAATAATTGATAAGGAATACATGAAACATGTAAAGAGCTGCTCTTGAAATAAACGAATATATTATGCAGAAAAAATGTGAGACTTGCTCAGTAAACACCACCTTAATATTTTACCTGAGATTCTGATTCTGCTTGAAATTTTTTGAAAAAGTTGTGCCATTTATTTTATTTGGCGTTAATTATTTGCAATCTGCACAATTGTAAAAATCTTAAAATAAATAAAAATGATTGTTATTCTAAATTTAAAGTATTTACCACTCTTCAGTTTGTTGTTATTATCAAATGGTGAAAGTGTGTTGAATAATCTGGACAATTTGAATTCACCTGGAATTTTGGACGTGAGTTATGGTGCAGAATGTAATGTGTCTGGGATTTTAACGAGTTGGGATGTGTTTAAACAGTGTGATTTTTCAAACAAATTATTATTTTGTTACTCCAACTCAAAATGTGAGTGTTTTAGCACAAGGCGAGCGATGGAGGACTCCTACATTCAAACCCTTCTTCCTAGTTTAACACAAGATCAAACAGACCTTCTCCTGGAAACATTCAATATTGACACAGAATTTCAAGAGACGTCCAAAACATGTCAAGCCAAATCTGGAACTTTTTGCCCCGCACCCGAAATTCGACCGATTCCAAATTATCCAAGTTTACCCATCGGTGATATCGAGTACACCCTAAATCATATAAAGTGCAGTGAGGACAGGAAATGTGCTCTCCGTAGTGATGAAGTAGCTGCATTCCTTCAAATTGGAACTTGTGATGCTCACTCCATCACCGCAAGTAAAATTGTAATGTTTGGAGGAATCCTTATTCTCATTGTACTTCGCAGTTATTTATACTTTGAAACCTAAAGAAAAAAATTAAAGTATCTGTATTACATTTTCAAGATAAAAGATAAAATCTAAAAAAGAACAACATGGTACAAGAATAATTACAAATTACGAATAAATACGAATTACGAATTTTGCTAGCCAAAAGTACAAAATACAAAATAAAACCAAAGGAGTCATTTTTCTTTTCCTCAGAAATCTTTGGAATTTTCATGCATTTTCTTTTCTTAGTATTTTTAGGCAGTGTGAAAATTAATAAAAAAACCCAAAACATTATAGTTCTTTTATTTTCCAATTTTAACAGAGTTTTAATTTTCAATCACATGTCAGAGCATAAACAAAATTTCACAAGTCAAAAATACCATGTATTTTATGATTAATCAAGATCTTTATGTATATATTACTAATGAGAATCCCATGAAACATAAAGCAAACTTGCAAAAAAGGTCTACAATTCTTAATTTTCCTTTTGTCTTAAAAATGTGCTGGGGTTTCGGTTGAAAAAGTAAAAACTAAAAAAGTAGAAAAAATGCTGAATTAGAAAAGAAACAAAAACCATAAAGTTTTTGATGGGCAAAAATTTATGTCGACTCTTTACTCTTTACACTGACATGAAATCATGTTTTTTACTAACTATGGATACGAATCTTTTAGTATCTATTAACAGTGTCCAGTGTCCACTACTTCCAGTATCAACTGTCACAGCTCATAACACAGGAATCTACAATGTACGATGTACAGTAATGAGGAATCAAAGACAGAAAAAATAAAACTACCACTAACGAATACAACACTTTTGTTACTCCTAAATATTTACGCTGCAACCTGCACCAAAAAGAAATGAAATGACAAAAGAGGTAAAATTTCACAGTTTGCATCAACAAATAACAAAGAGGAACCGAAACTGAAACTGGATACATCTCTTTCAACTTGCAACCGGCAAGGAAACTGTTAATACTGTCAGCAGTCAGTACTCGTACTCGTAGTCAGCATGATAAAAGGAGGAACAAAGTGGACTTTGGTCAATAAAACTAAATAGGTTTTCCAATTTCCGATTTTACGCTCCTTTACGAGGTGTGTGAAAATGAGCTTGTGGAGGAGTTTTTGTTTTCAGTGTCAGTCTAAAGTCTACAGTCTATTTGAAAGTACTACACATGTACGGCAGATGATTGGAAATTGGAAAGGATACATAATACATATGCATGTGCAATGTACAGTGTACAAAGATTCAGACTAGAGAATATTCTTCAGTGTACCTATTTCCTATTTTTATAAAGAGTTGAGAGTTGAGAGAGAGATGTGAATCCTGCGGTCCATTTCCCTTTTGTTTCATTTTCATGACTTTTCCCCAAGATTCTAAATTCTAGATTCTAGTTTCCAGCGACCAACAAAAATACTCAGACTCAGGGTATCAGAATAAAATACATGCAGTATAGACTACAGAATACAGAGTGAAGAACGGCTTGCTACTTTTGCTTTCTCTCCTTTCTCTTCATTGGAAAATCCGAAAATTGAGCATTGAACGTGCTATATAATTATTGTCTATTGCTGATTGAGTCCCAAAAGTTCTCAACCTCTCTCTAGACTCTAGACAAGCTTGTGGACAGCAGTGGACAAAGTAGCAGTAGCTATAGAACAGTCGTAGAATAGAGAAAGAAATTTTTGTCAGCTCATCTCAAGATTATCTGTCTGTTGCTCTTTCCACTTTTCCGTGGTCATTTTGTCCACAGTCTCAAGTCTCAACTGCTTTCTCTTCATTCTTCATGTGTGTGTGTTGTGTGTGTTTGTGTGTGTGTGCACTTGAACCTGTGTAGATTGTAGATGTGCGTTGTGCGTATGTTGTATGTGTTGATCTAAGGAGAAGAGAGGGAATGCTAATAGGATGTGGACGAAGAGTTGGCTTTGGATTTGGCTTTGGACTTTGACTTTGGCTTGGAGTTTGAAAATTCCCCTTGGGAAAAGGTTATCACACTATTGTCGGAGAAGAGAGGATGACAATGACAATGACGACGTCTCTTCTTTTCCCCCTTTTTTCTTCTTTCTACTTGTCTCAAGCATCAAGTCTCAAGTCTCAAGTCTTACTACAGACTATAGACTACAGACTGTAGTACTTGAATGTTGAATGTGCGTGGAAGACGCTTCTGTTTTCTGTTTTACGTTGTCCAGCTCAATTCTCCATTCTCAATCCTCAATATTGTAGGAAAAACATTGATGAAACCAAAAGCCAAAAGTATATAATATGCATCTGTCGATATCGATAGTAGTATCCTCCACATTCTATTTTCTATATTCTATAACACACAGAAAGACAGAGAACAGAGAATAGAGAAGAGTCCTATTGTTTCTTACACCGATAGACTTGAAGAGAAGGGAGAAGAGTCAACATCTCACTTCTTACTTTTTATGTATGTACGGAGTATTTATTTATACGGAAGGAACCACTCCAAACTCCAAACTCCAAACTGCAAGTACTCGTGGAAATGAAGAACAAGACAGTTTTATCAGTAAAGTCCCAAGAATGGTGTACTTTTTACCCCACACTCGATACTAGAGAAAAAGAGAAGAAGAGAAGAAAAAACAAGGATCCCAAGTTGTCTGTATAGATATTTGATATATGGCAATTATATCTATAATCTATACTTTTGGTCGTGCGTGTTGTGTGTAGTGGGTGTAGTATTATTAGTATTATTGCTTCGTAGTTCGTAGTGGTTCATTCATTCATTTTGAAGAGACAAGAGAGAAAAAAGAAAAAAGTGCGTGTGTACACTACGAACTACAAACTATAACGTACGATTTTTACTCTACACACTACACACTGCACGCACTTTGTGCTTGGTGCTTTATGCCATCGACACTTTTCCTTGTCACATCTAATTAGGACCATGTTCGTCTGTCATACCATACTACTCTCGCGGAATCCAAAGTCCGTTAGTATCAACTGTATGAAGTATGAAATGTGAAATGGGAAATCAGTGGGGACCGACGATCGACCAACGACCAACGACCAACATGATGAAAATGAAAACAAAAACGAGAGTCGGAATACGAATCAAGGCTTAAGATTGCCTTTGACTTTGTCTTTGGCTTTGGCTTTAACCATCTTCATCTTCTATCGTCCAACTTTCAATATCAACCACTAATATTTATGTACAATGTACAAGAAGAAATAAAAGCCATGGTGAAAAGCGTGTACTTGTATTTTATTCATCTTTCATTTGTATGCCCTCCAGATCCTAGTTTGTAGATTCTTGATAGAAATGAAGAAATTGATGACAAAAAACTGTCCACTGTCCACTGTCAATCAAAAAACTCCTACGAACTTCCAACTACGAGATTCATTCTACAGCAACTGAGCATGTGATCATTTTGGTGTTTGGTTTGTTCTTTTGTTTTTCTGGTTCCTTTCTTTACTTTTCAATTTTCATTCTCCAGTCGTCCAATTTTTCTTGAGTCTTGACTCTTGACTCTTGACTCAAAACTATTTTTACAACAGAACTTTTAACTTTTAGAACATAGATACAAAAACATGAGGCTAAAACTTTAAGCTTCTTTGTTTTCTATGTTTTATTTCACTCTTTTCATTTCTCACTGTTTATATAATATACTTTTGAAAAATCATAATTTGACCTTTTTTCCTTGAGAGTTTTACAAAAGTTTGTGTTAATATAAAATATGACAGTGATTTTTGTTTCTTTCTTTTCCGGTTGTTTTTAAGTATTTTGTACTTTCTCCCCTTTAGTTTTGAAATACCTAGAACTAGAACATGGACTGTGGATAATGGAGAGAAAATGTGAGCTGTAATCTGTCATCTGTAATATAATAAAATTCTCCTAAAACTAGTAAATAAAAAAGTGCCACAAGAAACTACAGTCCATTATCAATTATTGTCAATTTTGAATCGGCCGACTTTTTTTAGTAGGATTATTATGTCGAGGATAGTTTTAAGTTTTGAACGCTTTGAAATCTAATTTCTGATATTTTCTCCAGCCTCCAAAAATATTACAATTTATTTTGTATAATTTAAATATTAAATACATCCACAGTTTTGAGTCTGCATCTTGTCCACTAAATACTAAATTTTGTGTAGTAATTTATGATTGAAACATCAGAGTATTCTACATTTTATATTTTATACGCAGGTTGTATGAGTTATGAATTACGAATAACCTCATGACTCATGACTCATGACACAGTACAGCACAGTGTGTACTGTGTACCTTCAACAATAACAAATAACAAATCGACCGTGTAATATACAATATACACAAACATATGATATGTGATACGCACACTTTTATAGTTTATACTGATATGTTTTCCTGTAGATTGTAGATTGTAGACATGAAATAGGTTCGCAGTAATAATAATAATAACAATAATATCATATCATATCATAATTTCCTTTCCGCTGTTGCTCTTTCCTCCGTCGAGCAGTCGAGCAAGAGAGATGACGAGGACGAGAACGAGAACGAGGAGCCTGAAAAGAAATACCAAATCTCTCAATTTTCTCTCTACACTCTACACATCCATATGGTGTATTTTGGAGTATGGTAAATGTAAATTTCGGGGGGAAGTAAAGGAGAGGGATTAACGATGAACGAGATGAAACCCAAATATAAAATACCAAATACACGCACAATGCACAACGCACAAGCATCTCGTTATTTGAATCGGGAAAATTCACCCGATTCAACTTGACTCCACTCTTCAGCTTTTCTCGGTCTCCTTGTCCTCCTCGTCATCAGCATCGCTCTTCATCCTTTTCCTTTCGTGTCCTCATGTACGGCACTGCGTGTACCACGTTGATCCTCTCATACATTCGTATTCGTATTTGTATTCGTCATCCTGGAAGCTGGAATCTGGATTTTCAAAGCTCTCAAAGCAAGTCAAGTCTCAGGTCTCAGGTCTCGGGGCAACAGCATATTTACTATTTACTATTAGTACAAAATACAAACGACAAACTGCAAACCATAAATAGTGTCCATTTAACAGCGTACAGCGTACCGGCACCGCCGTATTCGCTCGTACATATTTCAAGGGGCTTTTCATATTTCAGAGCAGAAAGTTGAATGTTGTATGTTGAAGCTCGTAGTAAAAACAAAGGTAAAAAGGACTCAATTCAACATTCAAAATCTCATCATTAAATTAAAGTGCATGCGTTTTCCTCACTTGAATTTTACTGCAGATATTTAAGCTAATAAATTCAAAAGGCCAATAGCTAATAAGCAAAATATCATTTGTATTATTATCCGTATTTTGTATTTTGTACTGCATTTTGTGTTTTGTCCTGTGTTACAAACAAATATCAAGTATTTGAATGCAATAGGGATTTAAAACTATACTTTAACTCGGATTCCAAAAATAGTTTAACCTTCAAAAATAGTTACAACCTCCAAAAATCCCAATCCCAATGCACAAACATGACAAAGCACAATTATTATTTATGATTTCAAAAACCACAAACAAAGGATATTGTTTTCCCTTATTGTGTTTTGTATGCAGATTTAATTTTGACGTTGACTTTTGAGAGGCGATGGTGAAAATTGAAGCATGAAATGTTAAAGTATTTTTAATTTTTCTATAAGGGAACATGCAGAATTTAAATTGGCATGGATGATGAAGCAGTGATAAATGATAAATCATAAATGATAAAGATTGAAGATTGACCAAGATGTTGAGATTGAGACTGTGAGGATGGTGGGAAGATAATCTTCAAACTGCATGAGACATGAGACATGAGGTTTGTTTTTCGTCCGTTCTCTCTTGCTCTGTTCTCTGTACATTTACTGTTTACTAGTACTGATTACAAGTTACAAGGGGAATGGAAATGGAAAAATGACATGCCTACGCAAATCAAACCAAACCAAATCGAACCAAAAAAAGCAAAGAGAATTGCAAAGGTAAAATGCCGGAAAGGAAAATAAATAAGGAAAAAGGAAAAGAGTTGAAAAGTTCCCTCACCTCAAATCTCAAATCTCAAACCTCAACTCGGCTAAAATCTGATTTCTGATTTCTGATCCGCATTATCTGTTAAAAGTTAAAATGGACACAGCAGAGTGCCAATGCCAAAAGAAAGAAAGAAGAAGAGTTTGCTCTTTAATTTCCGATAACATTTATCTCCTTTATAAGTACTTGCTAATGTTATTCATACATCTACAATCTACGTACATCTACATTCTACATACACATTACACATGCTCGGATAATTTATTCTTTCAAGGAATCCAAAGGATTGACACAGCAGGGTTTCATACATGGCAAAATATCTAACATCTAACCATCTAACCATCTATTTTCCAGCATGGAAATACAGAATACAAAATACAGATATTCTATCCATCTACAAATCCTGATTATTCACTCACTTTTTATTTTTTTATGCAAAGGGCAAAGGTATTGCATCCATACTCCACACTCCACACTCTCAAACGCTAGAATAATATATAAGAAAATGTACACTGTTCAGAGTTCAGAGAGTTTTTCTTGTGTCCACTGCTCAGCAAATACCGTATTATTTTATTTTTTGTATAGTAAATTCGGTATGCTTATAGCTTACATTATATTATGTTGTAGATACAACTTGGAAGATTTCTTCACTCTTCATTCCTCAATCAAAATTTCCGAAGATGGAATGCAGCATGGAGAAATAACACGGACCAACCTTGAGTCTTGAGCGTTGTGTCTTGAGTAGATACTGCAATAAAACTGTAAACTGTACATCGTATGCAAGTCTTCATTTTAATATTATAGGTACAGGCTACAGGCATAAAGTAAAATGTAAACCCATTTTATACCTGTATTATCTGAGGGTACAAAATACAAAAGTATAACAAGCTTTAAAATTTAAACTATCAACTTTACACTGTATAAGTATACTGTATTTCTGTTGCAAGTTTCAAAAAAAAGCAAAGAAAAGAGGCCAAAGTCCTTGAATATGAATTTTCAATGTGAGTACAAAATGCAAAAGCAACAAATATTAATATAAAATACAAATAGGGGAAAAAAGAAAATTATAATAATATGCAGAAAAAGAATAATCGAAAGTGTGTATTTTGATTGGATTTATAAAAATGTTGTGAAAATTCAGGGTTTTTTCCATACAATATGTCATTTGAAAAATCATACATTGCAAACGCAAAACCATGAACCAAGAATAAAGCTCAATTTCTCAAGTGAGAATTATTCCCACTTTATTTTCTATTTCTCACTGGTGACTAGAGACTAGAGCTTGTTAAGTAAATTGAGGTGAGAAATCATAAATCATGGACCAAATTATTCATCCTTTATCATATTTATACCTGACACTATTTACTCTGTGTTCTTTGCAAACCAAAATAAACTTGACCAACGTCAATGTTAATATAATTGTAAATTGTAAGTGGTTCAAAAAATTACACAAAAAGATGTAGTTCTTTTTTCTTTTTACACAGGTAAAAAGTAAATTGTAAGTGTTTTCAGTTTTCATAGGTAAACAGTAAACGTTTACTGACTCACTCCAAACTCCACACTCCACATTTAACATTTTAAATTCAAAATGATCAAGGGAGAAAAATTAACTACACAAAGAAGAGAGCAGAGAGAAATTTTCCAGTCTCTCACAGTATGTCGAATGTTGAAAGTTGAAAGGAAAACTGTCCAATTAGTTTCTAGTTTTCTAGTTTCCAGCTGGATTTCATTTCGGTCTTTGAACTGAACTATTGAACGTTGTATTTGAATGTTGTAGGGAGATCTTAATAATCATGTCAATGAAAGATGAAACAAGAGCATATTGTCTTGCATATTGTCTAACATATAAAAAATACGTGTACAGTGTACAATGTGCAATGTAATGATATAAAATATTCAGTTCAAAACTCTTACTCAAACTCAAAACTCAAAACGTGGGAATATTTATCATTTATCATATAGTATGTTTTGTACACCCGAGTTTTGAGTTTTGAGCTTTGAGTCTCTAGTCTCGAGTATTTGAAATAATTGGATGAAAACTTGCGATCAAAGACAAATCTCACCCACAGAGGAAAAAGAGTTTATCCGTGAGTAAAAGTGTGCACTGTGCACAGCAGTGAACATGAAAACATAATACATAATACACACACATGTAGAAAAACAAAGAGCCGAAACCAAGAATTGGACAAGTTGTGATAACAAGGGAAAAGGCAATTCATAATATAATATAAATACAAACACAAATGCACAGAAGAGAGAAGAAGAACAAGAATCAACGACTAGAACAAGAACAAGTAACATGTGTGCACAGTGCACATGTAAAATACAGGTACATTCTTGACAGTGGATTTTTAAGCATCACGTTAGACATTGGAGCTTCAAATCATAATCAACAAGATGAACAATTTCATTTTCATTTTCATTCGGCAATTTGCTTCTTTTTCTTGTACCAAAAATCAAAAGTATCTCCGTACAATTTTAATATTTAATATTTAATCCTACTTGAAATTTGACAATGAGGAAATTGGAAAGGAAAGAAATATTTTTTCTTCATCTTTTACTCTGCTGATTCTTTTATCTTTTTATGATGTATAATGTATAACAAATCCTACTATTCTTCTTGTGATTTGCATAGTATATCACTCGTCATATAGATGTTTGCATCATTATTGTACGCAAAACACGCATAAAAAAGAAAGCTTTAGAATTTAGAATGCTTTACAAAGTATAATGTACAAAGTAAAAGTACATGCGTAATTAAATAATGGACAAAATCGTACCTCGTACCTCCTATAGACTGTCGAATGTCGACTGTCGAATGTAGACAATAAAACATAAAATTATTGGACAGCCACAGCTCAAAAATCATTCTGTACTCTTTTTTTTCTTTTTGGTGGTTGTAAATTATACAAGTAAAATGCTGAGCTGAGCTGAGTTGATTTGAATGTGGTGTGTAGTAATCATAAGAGCAATAATAATATGAAGAGGAAGGGAAAAGAGATGAAAATGCTCAAGTGCTCAAAAAGCCAAGCCAAACTAAGCCGAGCCAAACCAAACCAAACCAAACAAAGTCCAGCTCGTCAATAAATCCGTTCAAATAAATTCTCTGGTCATTTAAGGTCAAGTTGGAATAAAAATTTATTGATGGCCATCGGGCTTGTCCATTGTGTCTTGAGTCTTGAGACTTGTGTCTCGTGTCATATTATCAATATCAATATGCGTAACCATAACAGAGGTATTCATTCACATTACTCATCGGACGTTGGACACAAAACCAACTCGAGTTGAGTCAAGTCATGGATCATGGACATGGACATGGCCATGTCAGGAAACCAAAACCAACACCAATATCAAAATAGGAAGAAGAAGAACAACAAGAGGATAACTAACAAAATTAAATAACACCAGTACCAGTAAAAATCAATGTGTTCATCCCGGATCATGCAAAGACCAAAAAGTGCACTTCTATCTTGTGCGTAATTGTGTAAGATTGAATTGAAAATTGGAATGGAATTATATAATTCAAAATTCAAAATTCAAAAGCCGACTGATTCGGATTATCGACACTTTTTATTATAAATTAATCCCTTTTGATTTACTCTCTCTTTCCTTTTGACTTTTGACACATGAACATGACATGTAAATGTGGATGTGGATGTAATACTTCCAGCACACAATCCTCTCTCCTAATAAAAATGAAATAAGACAAATCATGATGAAAGCGTGACAAATCAATGTGCTCTTGTCCCTTTTCCTTATGCTAATCAGACTCAAGACTCAAGACTCGAGGAGAAGAAATCCTCCTTTCTTCTTTCATTCTTTCAGCTCATAGCCCAAAGTCGTTAGTTTGTCACATACGACATACGACATAAGACAGAAGACACAAGACACAGGACATGGTTTAAAAATCTGTCAAATTTGTGACGGGAGATGCTTTGACATTCACACTGAAAACTCAAAGCTCAAAACTAACACCTTCATATCACTTCTATTTCCTACAACTTTATTCATATTTCAAAACAGTATGGAAAATCCCGTGTCCTAACTGTGTCACTTATAAGGAAATGTCTTCATTCTTCATACATTGAAGATTGAAGGTTGAAAAGCATAAGCAATAGCTTAAAGTTTGCACGGAGAAAAAAGAATGGACTTTACTCGAGTTTCTTCCATATTATTCGAACAATTATAATTGTAAGTCGCTATGTAATGAGTGTAAAAAAGGTTGAAAAAAATAAAAACATCATTGAAAATTGACAGTAATATCAGCATGTTTCAAAAGTATTTTAAAAGATTCTTTGTTTTCTTGTATCTTGTATCTTTAATATTTTTTAGTAGAAAATGAGTAAATGGTTCAGAATTCAGAATTGAGACAAAACTTGAATGAAATCAATGTGGGATATATTCACTAGAGAAAAGAGTACAAGTTACACAATACGAAATACAAACTGTACACAAGAAACAAGAAGTAAGGAATAAGGAATAAGGACAGGAAGAGTAATACGTTTAAACTAAACAACATTATTATTCCAAAACATTTTGTTTAAGCGACACCTGAAAACCACGCCCATTTTAATCGTCCAGTCTCAAGACACAAGACACAAGACTCAATACGAGAGACACAAGACACAAGACCCGCCGGTCTTGTCTTGTCTTATCACACTTATCTCACCAGAGAAAAAGAGAAGAAAGGAAAAGGAGGTACATATGCACATATACAACATATAATAAGTACGAAAGAATATACTGAATACTGATAGAGGCCTGGGTTAAATGTTCCATACATTTATTTACCTACACAAGACACAAGACAACCGACAACCGACAGCTTATACTTTATACTTTATATGTACATGCACAACTCACAATTGAATCCAGTATCCAGTGTGATATGTCCAATATCCAGTCCACAGTCCAGAGTCCAGCAAAGCAAAGAGCAAAGGAAAGTATTAACTAAATGGTTAAATAGCATTATTATTTTGTCAGAGGTAGGACACAAAAGTGGAGGATAAATGTATGCTTCCAAGACATATCATAAATTCTTCACACACGCCTTTTCTCAATCCCCAATCCTCAATTCTCAATCCTCAATGCATACAAAGTCCAGTATTATAAACACGCTACACACTACACATTGTGCATAATACTTATGGCTTATGCTACAGAGTAAAGAGTCCAGCGTCCAGTGACGGTAGTACCCAACAGCACAATTTTAACACTTTTCTTTTCTTCCTTCCTTTACATACAATTCCTTCTTATTTTATAAGTACAGTTTTTACAATATATTTACAAAATATGTAATATGTGAGATTTCATATGTACAGAACCAGAACCAGAAACAGAGCAAAGATTCAAATAGTAAAACAGATGTTGTATCTATTATACGCTGAATACTGAGTGGAAGAATATGCAGAACGACTAAGGACTAAGGTTTTAGGGTTTAGAGTTTAGAGGTGAAGTACAAATCTTTTTCGCCAAACTAACACGGTACTCTTATTCTCCTCATCTCTCACTATTTTTTATATAAAAAGACGAAGCATGTATGTATCTTCTTAAGTTGATCATATTCATATTCGGTTGTTCTTCTTTCTTTATTCTATAAATCTCCTAAGCTCTAAAGTACATTGTACATTGTACATTGCATTATGCTTTATTATTATATGGACACTTTTGTGAGGCTGATCCACCGACCATGTGTGAAGTGTGAAACCCTGATACAAAATTTGTAATACAAATCTTAATCCTTGATTCTCAATTCTGGATGTAAAACATGGAATGAAAAAATGAAGTGACCGGTCTAAACAACTCGACACTCGACACTCGACAGAGGTCAACATCCAAATAAGTAGGTACTTTTGAATTGTGACTGGTGAATTTTGAAGCATTTAAAATCTGTAAAAATGATAATAACTTTCATATGGAACATCTATGATATTTTTTACAGCACCATGACATGGTCATTTGCCAAAGCTATTTAGTTCAAAATAATTTTTGTGAACTGCACAGTACTAGAGTTTGAAGTAAACTTGCAAAATATTTAGACATTGACATATCAAGATTCAAGATGAAATAAGATAAAAGATACAGAAATTTTAGATCCTAGATTTTAGATCTTAGATTAGAGTTTTGTTAGAAAATTTCCTGTGTGTATATTTTGGATATTATTTACTAGTACTTTGTACTTTGTACTTGGTACTGTGTAAGTGCGTGTGGTTTCAGAGTACAGCAGTAAGCACTTCCAACTTCCACTTACTACAACAAGGAGGAAAAAGAGTGAAAGAGTGAAGGAGTGAGTGAGAGAAAACTCAGATCTCAGATCTGAGATACTTGAATTTTCTAGTAAAACTTGTCAAGATGAAAAACGAACAAGTATTAGACGACGATGAAGAGTAAGAGCAAGAGCAAGAACAAGAGCAAGAAGAAATGGAAAGATGAGGATCGAGGATGACGAGAGAAGAAAGAGAGAGAGAGAGTGGCAAAAAGAAGAATCCAAAATACAGATATAAGACAAGGAAAGTCTGTCCAAAACTTTGAAGCTTCATTTCCATAATAGCCAAAAACTTTTTGTGGTTTCAAGCTGACGAGACGCCGATGGCAATTGCTTGCATCTTTTTCCTTCCTGTTTCCTCTCTTCTTCTTCCTCTTCTTCTGCTCTCTGTTTGAGTCTCGAGTCTCGAGTCTCCAGAAATGCTTCTTTTCCCCGTAAATAGGAAATATACAGACTATCTTTGGATTTTCAGAGTTGAGAGTGACATGTGCCAAATTACAATGTCCAATGTCTATTCTATATTGTTGTTGTATTTTATACTGTGCATTATTATATTACACTGTGCACAATTTGCCGGAAAGTGTTTCCAAAACAAAACCAAAATATTACATAAACCTTCTTTCCCAAATCCTAAATAAAGTCATCTCTTTTTCTCTTTTTTTTTTTCTCTGTGTGTAGTTTGTAGTGTGTATCAAATATCAAATAATATTACATGTTATGCAAGTGTGGCAAAAGCTGATTTGACTTGTCTGTTTTGTCTGTTGTCTGCTCATCTCTAAAATTTAATTTCCTCACTTACGTCTCATTTGAATTTGAATCTGAATCTGAATCTTGAATAATGCGGAGACGACGAAGAATGGAAAATGAAGACTACTCCCTTTCCTTTTGTTTAATCCTGCTCCGATCTCGGTTTGATGTGGTTCTGGTTTTTGGTCCAGTAACCAGTTAAAAAATGTCTTATTTCAAATCTGGACACTTTGAACTTGGTCCTTGGAAAATGGGTCAAAAGACAAGATTTTGAATTTGGAATTGTGAATGCGGATTTCAAAGTTCAAATGCTATTGAAATTAGTTCATCGACTACCTTCCAAATTCCAAGCTCTCACATCTCACGAGGTTACAAATTATGAGTTACGAAACCTTTTTCAACAAGAAAAAGATGATGTATCGTTTCTCCATTCTTAATATTGAAGCTGGGCCCCGCGAGTCAATAGTCAATATTCAATATAATTCATGAATGGCTTGTATACAATTATTATTATTGACTATTGACCATTATCCATTATAAATTCCAAAATATCAGTAGGCAGTAGGTAGGTATTTTTCAAAAAAGTTACAAGAATTGCATTTTCAATTGTCAATTGTCAAAACTGTGAACTGTAAATTGTAAACAGAGTCTCGGATGAAAGATGAAAGATGTTGACTGATAACTTAAACCTTAAACCTACAAAATACATAATACATAATATATTACAATAATATGCACCTCTGCAAAGAATACGAATGAAGGAATAGGTAGAAAACAATTTCAGAAATGTTGTCCTACGTCCATAATACATCTATGCATTATATTATTTGTATTTTATATTGAAGGGTCTAAAGTCTATAGTCTTTACAAACTTGAGACTTGAGACCAAACACAATAAGAATAGAATCAAACAATGAATTGGGGGATATAATTTCTAACAATGCAATATAATTGCCATATGTATATTTGCACTGTCCAGGTTCCAGGTTCCAAATTCCAGATTCCAGATGGTCTACAATCCACTAAACACTGAGCACTGAACATGTACATATTTACTGATATGTTCCTCGTGTAATATGTACTACAAAAGATGTAGATTGTAGATTGTAGATAGACTGTTTACTGTTTGTAGTTTGTAGTTTGTACTTTGTAGTGAAAGCGCATGATGACATGATGAGGATTACACTGAAATCAGTCAAGCGTTCACAACACTACCCAATTCTCAATTCACAATACAATATACAATGTTCAACTTGGACTTGGACTTGGACTTGGTCACTGTAATTTCATTCATTTCTTTCCTTCATTCATTCATGTGTCCTAGCTCCTAGCTAATACCAGTCCAATCCAATCCACCTCTCTTCTCTGATCTAATATCTAACATCTATACGCATCATATAAATAGGTACCTACATACTATAAACTCCAAATGGATGACTTTGTGTATAATATTATATTTTATATTACTGCTCTTGTGTAACAAACAAACTAATAATAATAACAGAGTGTAACAGAGACCTGAATTTGGGAATCGGGAATCCTGTACGCTGTACCTAATAACTAATAAACAACAATGAGAAATTGGACAAATGTATAATGTGTATTGAGTATTGATTTTGATATTGATGGCTATTGGTTAAAATAGGAAAAATAGTAATAATATCTGTACAAAATACAGAATACGGAAGGTAATAATAATAATATAATAATAAATATACACTTTTACAGCACGTTTAATATATAATAAGTACGAGCGTACAGCGTGTGCTTGTGCGTAGGAGGTTGATGGAGGACGAAGAAAAACTACTACAAACTACAAACTACATATAAAGTGGAAAAACTCAGTGACTGATCGGTGGATTACAAAAGCAAAAAGGTTTTTCTTTCATTCTTATTTCGCCTTCTATTACAATTTACAATGTACAATGTACATTAAACGTAGACTTTTTCCGAATGAATGAAACAGAATAGGATGAATTGTGCATAATACGTAGATCGTAGATCCTATAGATTCTATATTCAATGTAGTATGTAGAGTGTAGAGTGTAGAGGAGGGAGGGAGAAAAGGGAAAAATATGTAGAAATCAGTGGTGGTGGTTTGTTGTTTCTCTCATTCATAACAAATTTCCTAGCGCTTCTCTCTTCTCTCTCTTCCTCTCAATTCTCAGCTCAATAAAATCCAAAGTCCACCGTTTAGGATTTAGGATGACGATTGACAAAGGAGATAAAATAATGGTACAAACTATACAAACTAGAAAATACAAAATACAAAACACAAAATACACCGTCCAAAGACCATTGATCAAAAATCAAAAGTCCAGAGTCCACAGACCAGGTAAGAAAAATATCCTGTTTGGACGTTTGGACGTCTACCATTTACCTTTTATGTATATGCCGTCTGCCGTGTATTTTAACTCTTGACTCTTGAATGCAGAACTGAAATACAAAATACAGATATGTTACGACTCATGACATGAAGAAATATTACACTTGTGACTTATGCCCAAAATACAAAATACAGGCATTGCAATTTACAATTTACATACGATGAATAAAATCTGACTTCTGGAACCAGGAACACTTGACTTTAGACTTTGTACTTTGTACACATACTTTAAATAAATTATTAAACGTCAGGCCTCCTCTTATTTTTGATTACACAGGAAATAGAGCGAAAAATTGCTAATAACAGGATTCAAGTTTTTATCCCGGGAATCCTCAATCCCGAATCTTCAAGTTTCAAGTTGAAGATCTACAGAGCTTATGTCTTGTGTCTTGTTTCTTGTGTTTCATGTGGTTTCAAAAGTTTGAAATTTAAAATGATTGCTCAAAGTCCACAATCCACAAAGTATAAAACTTGAAAACTTTGTACTTCTTTTTTATACAAAGATCTACATTTCCGTAGTCCGTAGTCCAACACTATACTTTGTACATCTACTCTCCAGCTTTTGGCTTTTGAAATGTTATAACTTATAAGACATTCATGGAATAACAGGAGTAAAAGGCAAAAGGGGAAATAGTAAAATACATTGAAATTTCAAATATCAGTAGTTTATATAGTTGATCGTTTCATTGTTCTTGATTCATGTAGTTGTAGTTTGTAGTTGAAAGTTGTTGGAGGAGAATAAAGAAAAGAAAACGTAGCATCTTCTTCAAAGGTATACCTTTGATATTACATTGTATTTTGTATTGTATGTTGTATGTACAATGCAGATTGTAGCAGAAAAAATATGAAAACATAAAGTATAAAGTAGACACGGAATGGACTGCCACTGCGGATTTTGTCTCTTGTCTCTCTTGTATTTTGTATCACTTGTTCTTATCACTCGTTTTTCTTGTACCTTCTGCATATTTTGTGTATTGTGTATTTTGTACTTTGTCCTTTTTTTTGCTTTGGATTTTGGATGGGAAATCGTTTACGTTTGGCATTTGGTATATTGGCAGGCAGAGGATCCAGGATCAAGGATCAAGGATCAAAAATCCACAGCATTTACATGATAGAGAGAGAGAGAGGAAAAGGAGTACCTACTACCTACACAAAGTCACAAAGTATTGTACATTGTACGTTGTACTTGGAGTATTGTGGTAAACAGTAAACAGTAAATAGTAATAGTAAATGTTAAAAGTAGTAGTGGTGGTGGTGGTGGTGGGATATCTGTAGAATGGGAAAAGAAATAGCAAAGATATCCTTCACGTGTGTACACAGTATATTGTGCACAGTATATCCAAAGAAAACGACCAAAAAGTCAAGTTGAGTCAAAGAACCGGCTGTCACTTTACATTTCAAGAGTCTCCATTCTCCAATGTAGATTCTAGATTCTAGATTCTGGATTCTGGATCACCAGACTTTTTCTTTTCCTTTTCCTTTTCCTCCCGTTTCGTCTGAAATGAATGCTGATGGTCTGGAAGAATGAGAAGACGAACAACTACAGCAAGAAGACGACGATGAAGAAAAAAGTTGTTTTCGAAGCTGTGCATTGTGCATATATACATGTAAAATGTAAAGTTCCCCATTCACCATTCACCATTCAATTCTCCATGGGTATAGAGCATCGCCTTTTCCTCATGTCTTCCAAGCTCCAAGTTGCACCTCCACTTTCCTCAATTGAACATGAATTGAAAATAAAATTGAACTTTACTATTTTCTGCCCCAATGCGCTTGTAGCTTGTACATTATACCTTATACATCCAACTTCCAACATCCACCACACATGTAAATACACCTACTAAAATCTACACGGAGAATTGGAATGGAGTTTATACATCTACAATTCTGGATTTTGGAGCTCAACTCTCGACTCGAGATCAACTCTGGAGCCAGAAAAGCTTTTTTTCTCCTATCTTCTTGCTCTGTCAATGAAACTATATTCTATATGATATAAGCAAAAGCAAGAAAGCAACCACTTCCACCACTACCAATATCAATACAAAATACAAACCTTATGGATATGTAGAATATTGAGAAGACTAGTCTACTATCTCTTCCTTGTGTGTTCTGTGTTCTGTGGTATATGAAATGGATATGGGGAAAGAAAGAGAATCCCATATTATTGCATAGATATGAGGCAATTGAATTCTTTCTATTCATATCATCTCTCTTCCTTCAAACTTCATACATCGTACATCGTACCTTAGAGTAGGAGGAGGTATCTTTGTCGTCTTTGACACTATTATGAGTATGTACTATATCTAATATCTAATGTCTGGTCTGTATATTATACTATATACTACAGACTTGACACTGTACAAAGTACAAAATACGATACACACATATAATTTTATTGACTTGAGGACAAACACGAAACACCCTCAACAAGATCATACATTTTACCTAATGGAATCAGATGGGGTCTACGTAAAACGTAAAATGAAAAAGGTAAAAGGTACATACTTATACATAATACACATATGTATTCTAAATCCTACCACTTTGTCAACCCATCTCATATATCTTTTCAAAATACTAATATAATAATACGTACACAATTCACAATACAAAATGTATATAGGTTGTGTATTGTGTACTATCTACAATCTATAAAATATACCACACAACACACAACATCAAAAGTATTTTTTTTCAATATTTCAATTCCGCTTTTTATTCAATATTCAATATATTACATTTTATATTTTATATTGTATGAATTTTTTTCATATAATATACCAAACAGAAAAACAGCAAACTTGCAAGTGCCTTCATGTTTCAAAAAAGAAAAAAGATATACCGGCGAAAGGTGAAAAGGAATCAGTTCAAAATTCAGATTTACAGGCTTTTCTGACTTCTTGAACACGAAGATTGAAGACAAGTATTAAACGAATATGGCAAATACTTTGATCTTAATTCATAATCCAATGATTTTCTACACTTTAATAATGCTCCGAGTTAGTATTTCAGTTGAATCAAGACTCAAGCGATGACAAATGAAAATTTGTCCCATCTATAGTATGTAGTATGTGCTCCACTTTGCCCATATTTTCCAATTTTCAAAGTCAACGAAAATGGGAAATATGAAGTAGGAAATAAAAGATAGCGATGAAATGATTCATATGATATGTGTATGTATGATTCCAAATCGTTACTTTGACTGATTACCGAGGCTTTATTTTCCAGAGGATCAAGAATCATTATTTACGAGAATCAAGGATCAAGGCACATGCAACGATGGTGCATAAATGTACGATGTGTGTATCATTTCCCCCATAATCCGTACTCCATAAAATATAAAAGCATGTGTGCACATTTTTGATAATGGAGAGAATGTTGAGCATTGTATTATTTATTATTTATAATCTGTATCAAAGGCAGATCTGGATAATTTCAAAGGGGGCTTGAAAAAGAGACACACAGGACGTAGGATAAACTTTTGTTTCGTGCCTTGCATTGTAAACGGTAAATTGTAAACAAGCGACAATAAGTATCGTTCATTGTATATTTTGTACATATTATAGATAATTATGTGCACTTTTTACATCATTTATTTTTATACGATTCATACAAACAAGAAAACGCTAATAATATATGTATAATTCCACATATGAAAGTTACGTCAAGGTAAAAGTACACAATAGTTCATATTAAGTAATACTGCTAAAACTAAAGCTGGTATTATCCACTTGACAAATTAAAAATCTAGAAGGTTTTTACCCATCTTGAAATGTAATTATGCTGATTGGCAAGAATATCTAGCTAAATCTATTATTTTTGTTATAACAGTCTCTTCAAATTTTAGTTAATTAAGAAGCAATAAGAAGATCAGTAAGAAGTTGAAAAAATGTACACAATATAAGTTGTACGAAAAACCTTCACTGCCATAACTCACGCCTTTACTTTTTCGTTTTATAGTTCTATATAGTTTCTTTACACAAGCTTGTCATGAGGAGTTCAAAATATAGCTCATGTCTATGACCACTGACCCTAGTCTTAACAAAAAGTAAAACCACAAAATCCAATATATTAATGACAATCCAAAGATTTTTACTCATAATATGCCTTGTAGTCAAAATGTCAAATGTCAAACATGTCAAAATATATAGAAATATTATGGTACATGCTGAATATTATTTAGCATTCTGTTCTTCATACTTCTTACTTCGTACGATGAACAAGAAACAGTATGTAAATATTTAATGGAAAAGATTTTTTCTCTTTTCTTTTTTTCTTTCTTTTTTCTCTCTTTTTCATTGTGTTGTATTATCTAATACACATATTTATTTATCTGTATAAATACATTGTAAATTGTATTCTTCCATTCATTTCATTTGATTCCACATGCCACATGCATTTTACACAAATATACATAATACATACTACATACATCATGTATCATTATGAACTTATAAACTAGACTCTCATTAAGCAAATGATATCATACTAGATACTAGATACTAGTATCATTTTGCTATTTACTGGCACGAGTTTGGTTGAATCGAAAATTACTCATTTGGTGGTTGGTTTGGTTTGGTTTTGATGCACACACTGCACAAAAGACTGCACAAAAGATTATGCTTGAATTATGTGTGCATGTAAATATGCATGTGAGTAAATAGTAAATATTATGCGTGTGTAGTTGTGTACTGTAAGGAGTAAGGTTGGAGGATGTTCCATGTATTTATTCTATTCTATAACCTGTAAACTATTACTTACTTTTTTACGTAATACATAATACACACATACTTACTACTTACCATGTACCATGTACTATGTACGCACAGACAGACACACAGGAAATACACCTTGTACTTTACATATTATTATTATTATTATGTTGTAGGATAGAACATAGACGAGGATTTGAAAGAGAGTGTTTATACATAGTTAAGTATTAGATAAGCAGTGAAGGAAGAAGAAGAAGAAAGAAGAGAAAATGTAAAATTTTACTTTTTTTGGTAGCCCGGGGCTGGAAGAGAGCCTTTCACAAAAACATTGTGCCGTGTGTAGTATACAGTATACAGTACATTAGACATCGTATTCGTCTTGGTATATTCATCCGTGCACACGTTGAATTCCAAGCCAGTCACTCGTTGGAGTTCTATCCTGAAGCACCGAGAGTGAATCTCTGCTCTCTCTCCGATTCCGGGTTTTTCATCTCACTGTGGATTGTGGATACTGAATGCTGAACATTGGATGTTGGATGTTGAATTTTCTACTGTGTGTGAAACCAAAATAATATCAAGTGGAAACTCAAGTATTAGTATTAAAGTTACTATTTCATGATATATCAAATATCAAAGAATATTTTAAAGTGTGTAAAGTGAGTAGCTTAACTGTGTGTAAATTATATTACAGATTGCAATCAAAAAGTGAAAAGTGAAGAGAGAGTGTTAGGTTAGGTACCTATACACCGATTTATTTGGAAAAACGTGTGATTTTTCTATGGTTTGAGACAAAGGATTTAAATTTCGAGTCGCGTGCAGCGTGTTTGTCTTTGAGTTTTGAGCGAGCGTGGCGTTAGTGTTTGTGAACAAAAGAATCGGAATTAAATTAAAAATTTAACAGTGATCTGGTGTTTAATTGTCAATTAAAAAAGTTACAAAGTGTAAGTTTTTATCCGTGTTGTGCTTCCTAATAGTTATTTTTTACTTTATATCATCTAAAATTAAGTGTCAGTTATAAGTTATAATATTTCATATTTCAACTGACAAAAAATGCCGGAATTCGGAAGCATTTTGTCTTTCTTTTTTTTTACTTTTTGGGTTTGATTTTTAATTCTAGTGGAATAATTATTATTAATTACATTTTAATTGAGTATTTAATTTATTGATAGACATGTTTATAGTATTTTACAGCATTGATTAATTTTTTATATATATTTTTATATATTATGGGCAATGTGTAGCGTGTTTCTTTCTTTTTTTTTCAGGGTACATACTTAAATACTCTTGGAGATATAATACATAATATTCTAGCTTCTTTTGCCTTTCTCGTGCATTATAATATAAGTTTAAAAGTATATTTCATGATGATTATAGTAATTCTTATTACTTTTTTAAAACAAGCTAATTATTATAAAATGCATCATATTTCATAAAAGTATCATATTCGTGATACATGTTATATTATGAAGTATAAAGTATAAAGTGTGTAATGATGAAATGATATACTTAAAATGTTTTGTGTGTGTTTATCTTTTTTTTATAGGTTAATAAAGTGAATAATGCTATAAAATCTAGCATCATCATCAGCAATATCATCATTTAAAGAAGAGACATTATATAAACAAGGCATTGAAATGTGAACTTATAAAACAAGTATTCTACTACCTACTACTATACTATAATAATATTATATGATTGAAAAACATGTGTTTTGTGCAGTGTGTGTTGTACCATAGTGTTTGAATTTGATATACTTGATACTTGAATATCATACAAGTGAAAGATTTCCAATAATAATAATAATAGAAGTAAAAGTATCATAATATAATATCATTCTTTACTTCTGTGGTGAAAAGTAAAAAATATAAAAAAAAGAAGACAACATTTAACATAATTGATAATAATAATTAATAATATAAAATATTATAGTGAATTCAATAATAACTTATGATATAAAATATGAAATAATATTATGAGAAGGATGATTAAAGGATTTTTCTTCAAATCTTTGGACTATTATTAATCTCTTAAAAAAAATAAAAAATTCTTATGATATAATGCCATAATTTTTTTATAATAAGGAAAGAACATCTTTTTTTTTGAATAATATATTATACATTATACCCTCACGTCGAAGAAAAATGTATAAAATCAAAATGTCACGTCTAATTTTCCTACTAGTAGTAGTGCTTGTGAGTATTCGTGGAGGGGTAACCGGACCATCTTCTTCACCATCTTATTTGAAAATGTTCGGCCTCCAGCAACCACAAGTGAATATTGACCCCTGTTATGAAGAAGTTTCTTCATCCTCATTAAGAGCAAGGAAATGCATTCCTGACTTTGTCAATGCTGCATTTTCAAAAGAAATTCAAGCATCTCATTCTTGTGGAGCTAAAATGCCCTCCCGAATGTGTTTTTTACCATCTGGAGTTGGTGTAGGTCTTATTCATTCCCCTCCTATTCCTAAGCAACAAATAACTTCAACTCGACTTGGTGGAAATAACAACAACAACAATAATAATGTAATTGGAGGAAATTCAAATGGGTTGTCACCAACTCAAGGAGGACATTCACATTATCATACATCTGAAAATATCAAGATTCAAAAACCATATAATCTGGTGAATAATAATAATAACAACAACAACAACAACTATGAAAGTACTAGTAATAGTATGATGATGAAGCAACCAGGTTCCTCTTCTTCTTCTTCTTCTTCTTCTAGTACTCAAGAATTTGGTGAAGCAGAAGCATTATTTGGAGAGTCAGACTTTCTTCAGAATCATTCAGCAGCAGATAGTCCTTCAACTTCAATAATAACACAACCACCTTCTCCATCTCAACCATCCTCCTCCTCGTCAGCATCCCCAAATTCAAGACAAAGAAATGGTAGAGGAAGAAATGGTAAAAATAAAAATCATCGTAATACTCGTTCTACTTCTTCAATTTTCAGTAGTATTGGTACTAATGGTCATCTTGAAGCAAAATGCCACATTTGTGATGCCACGGATTCAAAACTATCTCATCCTACTCAATACATGACAGATTTGAATAATCCTAATAATCTTACTTGTTGGGAATCTAATCCTTTTGCTTTGGATGGTGAAAATGTTACATTAACACTTTCACTTGGAAAGAAATATGAATTGACGTATGTGAGTCTACAATTTTGTGGAGCCAAACCAGACTCATTGGCTATCTACAAAAGTATGGATTTTGGACGAACATGGCAACCTTTACAATACTACAGTTCTCAATGTAAGAAGATGTATGGAAAACCAAACAGGTATGGACACATGAACATTATTCAATTAGATTAGTACACGTTTTGACCATAATAATAATATTATTATTTTTATTAATAATATCGGTATATTATATACATAGTAAATTTTGGTACTTGTATTATGCATGTAAAAGTATAATATTGAGGAAACTACATGCATACTATAATATAAAATATAATATATTCTTGACGTTCCTTTAAATACATACTACATTCTTTATACCTACCCTTCAACCCTCTCCAACCTAAAATCACTTTCATCCCTCTATATGTCTAGAGCCTCAATATGTTTGACTGTCTTCTGTCCTATGTCTGCTAGTTTTAGATGGATAAATTTATCTATAATATCTACATATCAAAATCTCTTACATGATATTATTATTAATATAAAATATAAGCGAATATTTCATTGGATTTCTTTTTTTTTATATGTAATGTATTATTATTAGAATTTTAGTTATGCATGGATTTAGCCTAACCATCATCATTATTATCATTATAATTTCATCCTTCCTTCCTTCCTATATTTCTCACTCCTTTCTTCTTCTTCACTCCATACACACAACATATGCACTATGCACATAATATGCAGAGATTTAGATAAAAACTTTTAAAGTATCATAGACAGACACAGGCACACACTCACGTACAACTCTCCCTCTCCCTACATTTCCCTACCATTCTTATCTACCTTACATCAGTATATTGTTACATTGAAGTGTAACGTAATTCAATATGCCGGATTTGATTGATTACTTGCTCATACACAACGAGTTTGTACATTATACTTTATACTATGTATACTAGTGTGTGTGGAGCAGCGGTATTTTTTTCCGATTCCATTCTCGCCCAGAATACGCTTAATGCGTTTAGGTTGAGGTGGTTCCATCCATCATCTAATGCACAATATTCCTTTTCTTTCTTCCTCTGTCTTTCCTTGTTCATCTCAAACAAATTATTGTTATTATTATTAGTCATGTTAACATTAGCTACAGGGAAAACGCATCTCCATTCATTGTGCATCACAATATTATCACACCAGAAATATAGGAAATATAGAATACTATATTTTATGTGTGTAGATAATCTCTCTTGTGATTTGTGATATTAGACATAAATTATGGTGCAGAAAAAAAATGCATGCATATTGTTTTTTTTTGCATCATTTGGAGTTTGGAGTTTGGAATCAGCTGGAACAAGGCATTATATAAACACATGTATAAGAATAGAAAGAATAGAAAAAAAGCAGGATAATAATAAATAAGTCGACTCGTCACGACTAGACTACTAAAACTTCTAGTGTTTAGGATCTCTAGGATCACAATGACATTAATAAAATATGACAAAACATTTTATAGTATATGCTAAGGTTTCTCATGACTCAATGACTCGACTTTTACTCGAATTGTTTGAATGGAGTCAAACAGATTTGAATTTTCAAATCGATGGTTTGACTCGGTTTGACTTTCAAATCCAAATGACTCGACTTT
>JABASP010001430.1:0-29553 GCA_019776565.1 Sminthurinus signatus | reverse complement strand
ATAATAAGCTTTTCCTATATTGATTGATCATAACTTTTTCAGTGATCGTTGAAAAATCAACCTTGTTGATCCATAATAAGCTTTTCCTATATTGATTGATCATAACTTTTTCAGTGATCATTGAAAAATCAACCTTTTTGATATATAATAAGCTTTTCCTATATTGATTGATCATAACTTTTTCAGTGATCACTGAAAAATGTCCATTTTTGGCCGATAATAAGCTTTTCCTATATTGATTGATCATAACTTTTTCAGTGATCACTAAAAAATGTCCATTTTTGGCCGATAATAAACTTGTCCACTTGTTTCAGTGATTTTTCAGTGACGACTTTTTTTCAGTGATCACTGAAAAATTGTCATTTTTGGTCGATAATAAACTTGTCCACTTTTTTCAGTGATTTTTCAGTGACGACTAATTTTTCAGTAATCACTTTTTTCAGTGACGACCATATGTAAATACATGTATGTACATGTATTTCAATGTTTGTGCATATAAATGCATGTATATGTACATATGTGCATTTGGTCGACGCTAAGCGTACTCAATGTGCACAGACGGACAGACGGACATGAGTATTTCAATATGCTGCTTCGCATCATAAAAATGGTAAAGTAATCCCTTTACAAGATACTTTTTGGCTCACATTCAAAATTCAAGACTCTAGAATCTAGACTCAAGACAAAACTCGAGACTTTGATATTTTGAAAGCGCCGCACCATAGACCAGACACAGTGTCATCACAATTTAGACATAACAGACACATCTAATAATCGTAAACTTGGCACAACATAAAAGATAAAAGTTTGTATCAATTTTGGAAGTATCATCAATTGTTTGATGTTGTTGTTGTGATTGTTATTTAGACCAAGATTAATTCGTAATTGTATGGATGTATGTGAGACCATGTTCGTTGTTCGTTCTTCTTGTATATTGTGTACTTACAGAAAGAGAGTGGATCATTGAAAGAAAGAAGGTTCCTTTGACTTGATGGTATTTTTACATCTTCCCAATCTCATCTCTCTCTTTCATTATTCTGGATTACAGATGCCTATATAGGGGTAAATTACTCATTGTTTGATTTGATGTGATAGGCTAAACTACTAATTACATGTAATTATTATGACGAATAAATATTGTACATTATACGTATAGGTTCAGAATATGTACATCAGATTAAATAATCAATTCTCTCACCCTCTACCCCTGTCTTTCTTTCTCTCTCTCCCTCTTGTTCAGGATATTGCACATCATCGCAATACAATGCAGTTTCAATTTTAGCTTTTAATCACACGTGTTTCCTTTTAAATTTTAAATAACGTCTCTGACATAAAAAGATACATGTCTATCTATTCCATTTATTTTAATTCTCAGCGACAAGGTCTGTATTTTGTATTTAAAGTGTAGAATCTAGAATGTCTGTAGAATTTAATCTGTAATACTTTGACAAAATTGGGGTGAAATTATGCTCCCAGAAGTATTTAACAGATTACTAGCAAATCGTTATACATTCAATATTAAAAATATTTCCGGAATCATTTTCCAAATGCATATTCATAATTCATAGTTCATAGTGAACTAATTAATCAAAAGTCAAAAGCTAAAAAAACCAAAACATTTCCAGAATGAAAAACAGACGTAATGAACAAGGCACAATATTCAGTAATGAATAATTTGATTAAATTATCAGTACCACATTCCCATTATCATTGAGCATTGAGCGATTATGTGGATTATCATTCATTGTCTTCAAGGAGACTTTTGCCGTTGGCTTACGGAAACTATGTGGTTTGTGAGTACAAAGTACAGTCTAAATTCTACACTTTGCACACAGCAAGAATATCTTACAATTTTTACACAGTCAATTTTCTAATTCTCTCTCTCTATCTCCAGGGGAGACATATGTCATGCACAAATGCTTTATACCTTAATGTGTCACCTGTACTCTGTACTGTGTATTGTGTATGAAATGCAAAATACTAATGTTTTCAAATTCAAATATTTCCCTTTTTTTTGCGTCGCCGATGGCCATTGGTCATTTTCCAGAAGAAAGATTTTTGAGTTTTAATATTACCATTAACAATGGCAGTGAGAGTTGAGACTTTACTAAAGTGATAAAGGAAAGAGGAAAGATGAATATAATAAATGCATATGCATCATTTGTACATTTAAACACATTACCTTGCACATTACCATAAATAGGGAAATTATGCATTTTATTCAGAATTCAGAATCAGAAAATGCTCATCCACTTTGGTGCATTTTCATTTTTCATTCATTCATTCATCTTTGTCCCTTCGTGTTTCCACTTGTTTATGCATTTATCTTTTTATCTTTTATACTTTATACATGTAGTAAAAAAGTACGAGTACAGATATTTGTCTCCAATCTGAAATCTTGAATATATATATCTGTAGAGAAGAAGACAAATGAACTGCATAAACATTTCCCTTTTACATCTTATATGTACACATATTTATGTCTTCATTCCTACCTCTTTTAGTTGGAAGGAGGAATGCACAATGTGGGAGAGTTGAGGTTAGCCTAACAGGAAAAATACTGTATGCTGTATTCTGTATGAGAAATGAGAAATGGGAAGCATGTTCAAATTTTTGTGCAGATGGTCCTTTTGAAATTCTTTGTTTTACCCAAATCCCAAATGTACATCCAAATGAAACATAATTTATAAAAATTATAAAATAATTTGGAGGAAAAATTCAGAAAAGAAAAGAAATTCAACAATATGCAAAATTTTGAAAAGGAGGAAAAAATATCTGTATAAGTGTAAAACATTGAAGATGGGAGGTTTACATCTTTTTATTTTATGTGCATTGTATATTGGATATTGTATTTATTTACATATACATAATACATAATACATGTGTGAGAAGTGAGAAGGTAAGCCGTCATCCACAATCCACAGTAAATCATATCAAAGTAATTACAATGCTAATAGTGTTTGAAAGCGGGATGAATAAATGCATACATTTTACTCACATTTTACATTAAAACCGAGAGGAGGTAAACTGCCAAAACCATCAAAAAGATAACCAAAGGAGTAAAGGAGTAACAGAGTAATAGAAACTGAGTACTGAGTACTGAGCACAGAGTACAGATAAAATAGTCGTTTATTCTCCTAAAGTTAAATACCACAAGAAAACCACAAGTGGGTCAGTACAATAGTCACTACTAACTACTAACCCAAACAGCGACAGAGACAACAGACAACACAACAAATCTATAGATCATACAGAACACAAACATGCCGCAAAGTCGCCATCGTCACAGTCATAGCCATTGTTCGGCTTCTCCTAATCTTTTACTTACTGTACATTATGCAGTCTGTCATAATTCATTATGATACGCACTTTATATATACACACACATGTATTATAATATTATATGCCATGATATGATATGATATGTGTAGTTTCTATTATTTGCCATTTTGTACATTGTCTTTTGTATTTACTAATATTGCGAAAAAATTTCATACCCCCTTGAGATTTGAGATTCGAGATGGGCTAATGAACCAACAACAAAAAGTGCACTGTGTTTGTGCTTGATTCTTGACTACGAAAAAAAAGAAGAAGAAGGGGGTTCCACGTTTAATTTTATTATTTGGTAATAATAATATTGTCATCCGTATTGACAGTTGTACATCGATATCCTCTCTCTCTCTCTCTCTTTCTTTTTCATACACATAATAATTGAATTGATGTAGTAATGCTTATCATCATCATCATAATCAAACAACAACAGTACATGCAACATACAGATATTGTACTCGAGAGAGTGAATGGTGAGTGTGTGAACACTCTTTATTCTTTATGCACATCAACAAAAAAACATAGGACTGAAAGCAGAAGCAACCAATGGAAATGGTAATCATAATAATGAAAACAACAATAATAATAATATCAATCGTACAAATACAAATACAAACGCCAAGCTCAAGAAGAGTGTATATCACAATAATATAGGACTAATAATGTGGATAGTCGATGGTCGATGGTCGATAGAGATGCCAAGCTAACATTTAAGTATTTGTTATTTGTGTTTTGTGTGAGGATGTCGTGAGGACTGGATTAATTATTATCTGCCGACTTGGAGTTGAGAATCAATTCATGTTATTCAATACTCAATTCAATTGAATTCGATAAATTCAACGTAGGTTTCAATGCAATGATTCCTGTGTCCAATCCGTACTCTATGATGAACACTCATTCATTCTCTCGTTCATTCATTCACTCTCGTTTGCTCCTTATTCCTTATTCGTTACTCGTTCATTCATGGATTGAGATTGTACTCAATACTCAACGCTCACAAAAAAATACACAAGTCTTACAAAATTTACTACACACATGTATTATGTAGTAGTAAAATTACGAAGTAAAATATTATGTATATATTCAAAATTCAAATGTATCCATATAAAATTCATTTTGTATTTTTTTTTAGATCCAAATCATCAATTTTTCTAATAATAATAATTTGATTTTGATGCCTTTGCATATGAAATGTATGAAAAATCATTTGTTTTGCTTCTCTGTTTAAAAAAAATCAAAAGTACAAAGTGATCTTTTGTGTAGATTCTAGATACTAGATCCGTCAAATTTAAAATGGAGCTCTATTATCTCCGCCCGCCTACGTGTCGCTAAACGCTAAACGCCAAACACCAAATACTAAATGCTAAACATCTACTTGAATACTTAAGACTTAGGGGTAAATAAAAAATGGAGGTGATAACATGAAATACCTACTAAAAATCCGTGAAGCAATAAGAAATAAGAAATAAGACAGACAGACAAGCCAGCCATTTTAACAAGGAGACAGTGACGGAGTACAAACTAAATACTGAGAGCTAAGAGCATATATGTGTAGTACATATTACACATGTACAATGTACATTGCCCATGAACATTGAACATGGAACGACGAGTATGAAAATGAAAACGCAAACCAAAGCCAAAGTAAAGAATGGGAGTGAAGAGTCAATCTCTTTCTGTTAAGTAGGTAGATAGTCAAAGATACATTTTTGTGCATAAAGCATCTACTGTGTACAATGTACAATGTACATTCTGAAGTGTAAAAGTGGAATACATGGAACATGAATGCATGGAAAAGGAAAATAATGCTAGAAATCCAGATAAAAATTTAGGATAATCTTCCCTTCTCACACCCTTTTGAGTTTAAGTTTTGGTCTCATCCCTATGTACAGAAAGTATGTATTATGGATGTATTGTGTATTGTGTATGTGTTTTCATACGTCTTTTTCCATCTCGTCTCTTCATCTTTTCTACATTTGTATATATACGTCTTTGAAGTTTGGAGTTACTTTTTGTGACTTTTTATGTCAATGGATTCAAAGTAAAGTACCTGCTAATCGAAAGTACAATATGTACGTAGATGTATACATGTACAAAATACAAAAGAAAATATTTCCTCGTAGAGACTTAAAAGGTTTAAAAAGGTGGTCAGGTGAGAGTGTAAAAAAAAGAAGGTGAAGAAGAAGAACGAAAACGAAAACGACAGTTTTGAGAAAGATTAAAAAAAACTGAGGAAAGTTTTGTCTCCTCTTTATCCAGTAAAATACTTACATAGGCATAATATAAAATGTATGTACCTATTTCAAAGATGAATTTCATGCATACTTGTGCATTGTAAAAGTTTATGTATACATACAATAAAATAAAGCAGATCCAGCCATGCAGATAAACCGTGTCATGCTATCTATGCACGCATGAGGACTTTGTCAACTAAAATACATTTCCAACAAATTATATCCTCGACACAAGACGAGTTACGATTTACGATTTACCACAGTACATACTACAATGATATACACATTACATATTACATATGCCTGCATTTCTAAAAGCATCACTTACACCTTTCTAAATGATGAGCTTGCACCTGACGGCCTTTCTTATTCATCAACATAATGCAGGTATTTACTCCTCAATCTCACAAAGAACAAGAAGAAGAAGAGATGAGTTTATAAATACACTCGTTAATCATTAATACTACAGACTACAATTATAAATTGGATGACTTGGTTCATGATTTAAAAAGTCAAAATTCAAATGGAAAAATCACACAATTTCCTTGAAAATATTAGTTCCCTTCCAGATTCCAGATGCACATGATATTTATTATGAAAGGATGGAATATGTATAAAATCTACTAAAAAAATTAAAATATCCCCTGATTTCTACCAAAATACGAAAACAAAAGAAATGCACCATGAAGAAAGTTTTGTAAAAAAAAGGATAAATCTGACTTACTTTTATTATCTGAAGCTTCTGAAAATCCAGCATTATCATATGTATAAATGCTTGGTGCTCGGTCATCTGGCCCAGCTTCAACTAAATTGGCCAATCCTGAACCTTTAAAAGAGAAAAAAAGAAGAAAAGAACGCACGAATTAATAAACGAATTAATGATTAACAATGAGGAAATTACTATCACATATTTTTTGATAATAAAAAATAAACAGTATAATTTCCGTTAGCTGTTTTGTTTGTCTTTTTGTATTTTGTGCATCAAGTATCATGTATTGTAGGACTTTATTTTCAAAAATTTCCCAAAATCTTTTGTACAATATTGAGTAGGATGAGTGATGAGAAACGTGTAAAATTAAAAAATGTCATCATAATCTTACTACACATTACATAAAGAAAAATTACCCAACTTTTGGTTTTCCTTTCCGTCTACGTGTAATAATAAAAATAATAATGCATATCCTTTGCTCAATTGTGACTTGTGACTTGTCAGTGTTCAGTGTGTCACTGTGTAAGCATATTTACACAATAAAAGGGAAATGAAACCGTTAGGACCAATTCCTATCATGCATTAGTAATGTGTAATGTACAATGTATAATGTAGGAGACGAGGAATGAGCAGGGTAAAAAAGAGAAAGAGAGAGAGAATGAGAGAGGAAGAAAGTGAAAATTATCTAACGATGACAAAACAGAAAACAGGAATCAGGAAAGAAAAAAGAAACGCCTTTGGTGCATAATTTTCAGACTTTAGACACATCTTACTGCATTCTTCCCATTTCCCATCTCCCATTCATCCATACTCCATACACATTACACATGTAATAATAATACTACATGATGCATAATAGTGAATGATAATAGCAACAGCCATATTAATAATAATAATACCTACTCATTGAAGATTCACACTCCTCCTCATTGTACACTGTACATTGTATCTATTTACATTGTACACATTATTATTATTACTATGCACCATGATTATGATTATGACAGAGGAAGAATCAAGAATCAGTCAATGAATGAATTTTCATTAGGTGCGTATAAAAGTGAATAAACGCGTATAAAAGAGTAAAAGTACTTGCAATTATCCTATTAATTTTACTTAATTTATTATATGGAAATTAAAAAAAGAATAGAAACGCAAAGGAAGGGGGAAAAAATTGGGAGAAAATGGAGGAGTTGACTTGACATCTCATATTATTAAACATACATCAAAAGAAAGAAAAAATAAGAATTTTTGTCCTTTGTCGTTTCATGTTATTGCAGGCATTTACAATTTTATATAGTCGTTTTTTCATATTATTATTATTTATTATTATATGAAGCACACATGCATACATACATGTATACTTTTGACTACGGACATCGTGCCAAATGAATGAAATGATATTATAAATCATTCATCATCATTCATGCTCGTGTAAACTGTAGTCATACATGCATATCATATAATTATAACCTCACAGGTATCTAAAAATTGTGCTCGTTCCTCTTCATCATCATCATCATCATCATTCTTATTATCAACGCTTGTGCTCTGTGCTCTATGCTCTATGTGTGAACGCTCATCCACTATTTTATTCAACTATTTATTGTACATTGTACATACTCAAAGTTATTTATTTTTTCTCCCTTTTAAAAAAGATTGACAAGAGAGGAAGAAGAAGAAGAAAAAAAAGAAGATTCTCTTCATTTCCACGAACCAGAGTCTTGGACACTTTACATCATCATACTTTTTTGCTTTGTTGTGTCGTTTGTTGTTGTTCTTGCTGTTGTTGTCTAGAGTGTACAATGTACAGTATATATTGTATATTGTGCATCTGTGTTGACCAGTACCAAAGTCAGTTTACAAGTAGGCAGCTATTTACACGTACATCTATAATTTACATTGTATGGAAATTCTCAGAGCTCAGAGACAGTGTGTCTCTGTCCTCTGTTCTCTGTGTAGTTACAAACTACATGTGCTCATGATAATAATAATAACAACAACCTGATGAAATATAATATAATATAGAATAAAATGGAAATGATTTGTTTGGAGTTTGGAGTTTTGATGGACATGAAATGAAGTCAAATAAAAAAGAAAAAGGAAGAAGGAAATGATAGTTCATGTTTCATCTCTCTTTTAAATTCAAATGCTCCTGTATATATAGATATATGCAATATGTACTTAGTATTTACTATGTAGAATGTAGTCAAATAATAATCAGAGAACCACAGCAATGACTGATAAAATATAAGACGACCATTTTCAGACTTTATTCACGCACAATAAAAGACTGAGGGGTAGATTAGAAAAAAAAGAAGATGCCAAATAAATAAATGATTGTAAGTGTGATTGTCAAGGATGTAAATTCAGATGATGCTTTACTAAATAGTTAACTATAGCCTTGCGGATAAAGTTTCATGCCTGACTTTTCCGTCTTTCAATTTCTATTTCTTCAGTTAAATCGCACCTATTCCGTACCTATTCGTATTCACCACATTTTCCAAAGTATGAATCCATACACTCCTTGGTTGACAATTGAATGGAATGGAATGGAATTGAGAATTGAGTTGAATTGGGTGAGTGAGTAAAATGTGTTCTGCACAATAAAACCAAGTTTCGACCTACTATTTACTATTATTTATACCTACTTTTATGCATATACATGTAAATTCTGAGGCTGATTCTTTTTACTTTTTGTGTTCACACTTTTATATTTTTAGCTTAAATAAAATAGCATGGATTATAGTTTCTAGTTTACAGTGAGAGTGGTTTACATTTCAGGTCATTTCTCTCTTCTCTCGATTTTTGATGAACAAGAAAAAATGGGAGATTCAGGATGGGAAGGAGACAAAGACAAAGATGTGACCACGCACACGTGCTTTAATTTTTTATCGTATTAATTAGGCACACGACGACAGTAATCAGTAGCTGTAGTCAGTTGACAGTTTACAGTTTATGTCAGTCTTTTAAAATAATTTTACATACTTTATCTAGTATCTACTGCGTGTGTGTGTGTGTGTGTGTGTATTCATTTCAGTAATTCACCAAGTATAATGTGTCACATTTCACACACACATTCAAATAAAACAATATACAGTGTACTGTAAATTCTCCACCTTTTGTTTTCCATACAAAATCAAGCTTTGTATTTTATATTATAATGTAATGTGCAAGTTTATGCGTAGTTTGCTCATCTGCAGTATCAGTATAAGCTCTACAAATTCCGCAATCGTCTTCGTATTCTTATTCATATAGTTGTAATTATATGAGATTATATAGGACTGTCCAATTATTTCCGACTTTATAGTCATTTTTGTACATGTACTTTTGTTCCGTCTTAATAAATTACAGGGTTTTTTGTTCTCTAATTCCATTTGGGTTTTACTCAACACTTTTATTGTCTTCGTGATTCTCCTGATCATAATTTAAACATTTAAAGTAGCCGTGGTCGTAGTCATACCTGTGCACTATGCACTGTGAAGTCTGACAAAGAGATCTAGTAAAAGCACTAATCCGTAGTCTAAAATCCAGACCTAGGACAAAGTTTCACATATTGACTGACAACAAATAAGGAAAACGTATTTATACATATAATGCATTTTCAGGACTTAATACATACTTAATACTAAGTCCCTTTGTATTTCACCGATTATGTAGATACAAAGTACAGATAAATAGACCCAGAAGCACACCAACGTTTCCTATATTTCTTTCCGATTAAACAAAGGATGCATAAATCATAAATCATATGCATCGGCATCAAACATCAAAAATGGTATCCTAATAATAATTAATAATCATAACGGATCTAACCACAACAATGTAATATTGTATTATTGTTGTTGTTGTTGTTGCATTCATCTATAACATTAAATCATTTATTTCACTTCTTTTTGTCATGGATTGTGTTTCAACTTTTAACATCATTTACGCAGTATATTTCACCACATAATTATACTTTAATCTTTACTCAATGTATATGATATAATATGTAATCTCAGAGTTCAACAGGTGGTTTTTACACATGTGTCAATGTCTCCGTCTGGCCTGACAAAGGCCGGCCTAATTAATCTAAAACAGAATTAACTCATGTCATGTTTTCCACAAAATCTGTTACTGTATACTTGTAAAAATGATCGACAATTATTATGTATTATTTGATATTTGATATAATTGGAAAGAAATTAGAAGCAAATTTACGGAAATGATGGTAATAAAAAACGGTATCTGAGAGGACAAAATATTAGTTTGTAGAGTGACAACCTTTTTATGTTTTACTGTTATTTCACATTTTGAATGGAGGAGAAATGAGAAAAAAGTTAAAAAAAACATTCACGAGATATGCTTTTCCCTATGAAAAGAAAGGTAGAAAATTAGACCATCTTAAATCTATCTTGTATCTTGTACGTTGTACGCACTGTCAATTGACCATGTACATGAATTCTATTTTTCTTCCTGTTCCTGTTCTAGTTCACAATCACGAGAGTAGATACACATATATATGTATAAAGAAAACTAAATCCAGGAGATTAAAAACTTGGACAGTTGGAAAGTTCAACATTTGACTTGTAATGTGCATTTGACTTGTAATGTGCATGAAATAATAATAATATGATACGTTCGATTGACCGTAAACCATAAAAATACACGCATGTCTTTAACATGGGATGGCTTGTGGATACAAAATTTATAAAATAAGTAGGTGTGTTGTAGATAAATGTTGGACAAAAGGAAATAAACACCATTCACCATATACACGCATTTGTTATAGATATTATTTATTCCATAGGTAATATCTGTATTCCTATTTTTCTCTCCATTAATAGACGCCTTATTTTTCTTGGTCTTGGTTTTGATTCTTGATTCTTGATCTTGGTCTCGGTTCTCGTGTATCTATAATATGATCTTATTCCATTTGAAATTTGAATAGTATCTACAAAGTACAAAGTAGAAACTACAGACCAAAAAACCACATTTATTCATGTGTACACGCATATTATTACTATAGATTATTACGGCTGTGACATGATAATGATGAGGTTCCAAATTCTTTTATTCGTTTATCATTATTATTTTTATATTTATGTACCTATGTTGGTGTTTGCATACACATCTTCTACTCCATTGTGCATGTAAATTACAAATTATTATTCTAGATTCTAGACACATTTATAAAGTGAATGGAAAAATTTCTTTCAAAAATATTTATCATATCAATATCACGGTCAGTCTAAATATTTTCTGTTCCTCATTCCTCCTTCTTTTGTATTGTATTGTATTTTGTATTTTGTACATGGACATTGGACATATCTATAGATACTCGTATCTGAATATAATCTACGGTGTGAATTGTGAATGAAGATGAAGATGAGTGAGAGCGAATTATTATGAAAATTACGGTGTAAGGTGTAATGCAGTCATCCCTTAAGTCTATATATACAATTTTCTACATAGTGTACAGAGAAACATATATTTTCCTCCGTGTTTTTTTCTTCATCTTCTTTTATTCTTTTATTGTTGTTACTCTTGTTACTGTTAAATGTTGACTGTTAAGTGTTTCCATGTACCATGTTTTTTTTTGTAAAGTTGTGTTATGTTATTTGTTATTTTACTTTTCCGTGCTTAATCTGACACTGTTTACGTTTTACATGTACAATGTACAATGTACAGTGTACATTGTATATTATGGTATTTGTCGAATTGATGGTGATGGTAATCCATTGTAAATTGGTACATGTTGAATGTTTACAATTTACAATATGTACCTAATATATTTCATGTATTTATATTATATTATTATTTATGTATTTCATTCTCCTCTTTTTTTCTTCTATTCCGATTCCTTTCTGTCGTGTTCCTCCCTCCCTTTTGTTTTTTAATCCACATAAAATACAAAGTTAATACCTGAAAACCACGCGACCGATAACAAACAAGCAACAAGTACATCAAAAAAAAGGTACATTATAATAACAGCGGATTCAAAAAGATGGTCCAATGTACATACTACATTACGCATACCACATACATGTTTGTTTATTTTTCTAACGGCAATTCTGACTGAGAAATGATGATGGGCATCTTTTCTTTCCTCATCCCCATCCTCCTCATCATCAACAACATGGAAACCTAATTCTAATCTACACAAGAAACAAATTAGACTAATTGCAAGTCCTACTAGAAACTATAACCATATAATTGCGAATCACGAGAGGAACAGTGTTATGCTCAAACTATGTGTATAGTGTGTAGCATGTACTGTGTACTGTGTAAAATGTGCAATCTATATTTATAGGAAATACAATACAATATACAATATACTTGGCGGTGAATATTTTTTTTCATGATAATCAAATAAATAAATTATAAAATTTTCGTGATATGAGCTAATTCAAAGTCAATAAATATTATTTTGATATCATGTCCTTCTCTCTCTCTCTATTTCTTTGCGTTCTTTCCACCTCTAGTTTATTTACTTGATTCTTGATAATTGATTCTCAATTCTCCAATTTCAAATCTCGAATCTTGAATCTCAATTGAAGACAGAGGACACAGTCTAAAGTTTAAACTCTATTGTCTATACTGTCTAAAAAATAAACAGAGTGCCCAGTACAAAGACAAGAGACAAAGACAAACAAATAACAAAGTCCGTACTTAGCACGTTCATCCTTCATCCTTTATTCTTCATACTTCATACTGTTATTATTTAAATAGAAACTGGACTATAATCAGTATAATTTGTCTTTTATAATAATGGTGTAAACTATGGAGCATGTTAAGAGTCAAGAGTCTTAAGTACATACGCATATTATAACATGTGTACATTGTACACCAAACACCACATTCAACAGTACGATTATAACAATATTATGACGAGGTGATGTGAAAATGACGTCTCTGGATAATTTTTTCCCCTAGACTGGTGACTATTTTCTATTGGTCTGTCTGTGATGATGGTGCTGATGATGATGATGATGATGATGACGATGTGAAGATTTCATGAGATATGAGTATTAAGAACTTATACTGTGCTGCTGCTCCTTTTCCAACATGACATAATTACATGGTTGTATATTGTATACAATATAGATACTAGATACAACATACAATCCTCTTCCACCTCCTCCACTTTATCCTTTTCCCAACAAGGAAATAAAAACTGCCGAAGAGAAAGAAGAAGATTCACCAACACCATCACCATTCACCGGCACTAGACACTAGACACACACATATTCTCTTTCTGTCTTTCTCTATTTATTCCTTGCTTTCGTCTTTGGTCTTTCGTGTCGAGTGAGTGCCGACAAATAGGATGACGTTGTGGATGTCGATGTCGATCTCCATCTCCATCCCATATACTCCATGTACAATCTACAATGTACAATGCACAACAAAAACTACACAGGGAAACTCCTCACTCCTCACACGCCTCAACGTAAGTACACAATTCACAATTCATATCAATGTGTCAGCAGGTTCTCATTCTCGGATCTCCTCACATAAACGTAACAAGGAACAACACAAAACACAACAATCACAGAGATAGTTACATTGTACATTGTATATGTATAATCTGTAGGTTGCACATTGTGCCTATACGTTGACGCACACTTTTATTTATACCGTCTTTGTGTATTTATATATGCGTACATAATACATAATACACAATACACAATGTAAGGATAATGTATATATCTATTAAAATTTCAAATTTCGAACAGGCAAATATATAAGATACAAGATACAAGTAACAAATCTCAAATAGTCCAATAGTCACACATATAAAAAGACACACATGGGAGCGAAAATTGTATCATAAAATTTGAACTTGATCATTTTAATAATATGGACTTCATCTTCCCTTTTATGACGAGGACGAGGAAGACACAACACTGGCACAGGCAAGTATCAGGTATAATAGATAATAGCACATGAACATCATATCATACATCGTACATCATACAACAACCAGCTTAAACACTCCCATAGAAAAATTGGTAACACTACAATAATAGTAATAATACCATCAGTTTTATTATCATATCATCGCCAATAGCTATGCAGTTTACGACTTACGACGTATACGATGGACGATTGACGATGTACAAAGTGGAATTAGACACATTTTCATAAAATATAAAATATAAACAATGTGCCATGAGCTGTTTGTATTTTGCATATTATAACATATAAAATATTACATACGTTCAACATTCAAAGTTGGATTTATTGTACGAATATCGAAGATGTAGGAGAATCTTGAAATTATACCAAGAGGAAAATAGTAGTTTCCTCTTAAATCATGAAAAACTAGATCAATCTCAAATCTCAATCTCGAATCTCAGACACTTGACGTTTGACGTTTTCAAAATCTTAAAATCTGTTGTAAAATGTAAAATCCTTACAAATTACAAACCTGTATAAAAATAAAGGCTCTTTTAAAGTTCAATATCGATTTCTAGTAGTGCACAGCTCACCAAAAATCAAAATCTAAACTGTATGAATTGTACACTGTACACTGTATTTTTAAATGTGTAAATGTACTTCTTCCTTAATTCTTAATTCACATTAATAATCCATGAATATTGTGTGTTGTGTGGTTATTATACCTAGTGGTAGAATAGTAATAGTAATTATTATTGTTGTCCATGGACAATTCATACTTCATACCACATACCTCATACCTCAAGCTGCTTTTAACAGTTGGTAGTAGGCAAATGAGAGTTGTCGGCTCCTGTGTGTATATGAGTGATTATTTCTCTCATTTTTTTGTCCCCGTAAAGTGTAAGTCAACAGATTGGATAGTGGATGTATGATGTGTGGTATGGTGTATGGTGTATCTTGTATATGGTGCATATAGTACTTTACTACTCGCTCAAATAAGTTTGAGCTTCCTTTATGAAACTTAAAAAAGAAGAGGAAATTCTTCTGGCGATTTAAATTCAATCAAGGAGAGGAGACAATCAAAAAAAAATTATGTATTGGAGATTGGAGAATAAAAAGAAAAGCAATATGATGATGATGATGACATGGACTACTGGAGATTGGAGACTTTAACTTTAGTCGTGAGTTTTGTTCCACTATGAAAATTAATGGACAATGTACAATGTACACAGAGTATTGAATATGGAGTATGGAGTAAAAAGTACAAAGAATAATGAATAAGAAATAAGACTAAAGACACTGAGATGAGATTATGTATAAAATATAAAATACAAAAAGTATTATGGACATGAGATAAGAAGAAGAATTGGGATTGTGCACAGAGCATAGAAGCTCTTTTTGTTGTTGAGAGTGGGTCGGATTCTGGATTCTATAGATTCTAGATTCCATATGTATATGTAATATGTAGATTGTTGAGGACTGAGGATTGAGGATCCTTTACTTATTTACTCACATGATTTTTTTCCCTTCCATTTGCTCCTTCTTTTTCATCTCAAGCTCATTCTCGTTAAGGAATTCGGGAAAAAATCCAACCTTGGCTAGACTAAGTTCTAAGTTGTTCACTGGTGGACTCTTCATTTCTCTTCTCCATGAGATTCTCTCGCTCTCTCTCTCTCTTTCGCTATACACCTGTATATTATATATTATACCTGTACATCTAAATATCTTTCCTATGTACAGTGTACAATGTACAACGTAAAGTGTATGAGTTTGGACAGCTCGGGGCTACGTCCGTCTCTTCTGCTTGTACAGAAAATATTATGTTCCCTACAATGGATGAATGTCATGTCATGCAGTGCCGTAAGATGCTAGATGCTAGTCAATACTTTACAAGTTATAGAAGATGGAAGATAGAACCCAGTCTCACAACTTTATACTTTGTACAAGTACTTCGTACTTGTACTGTATGTAATCGTTGTTATGTTATAACTTCCATGTTTACGTACAACGTACACCGTACATACAGCAAACTACAAACTACAAACAGCCATGATACAACTATTATATAGTTCATGAAAAAGATGGTGAAACAGAGAAAGAGAGAAAGAGGGAAAGAGCAAGATTCACCATGTATTATACATTGTACATTGTAGATTGTACAGGTGAATATAGTATAGCATGCTTAACACTACCAAGAAAATTCCGTCCTTCTTCCATCATTCATGCACATCCACAATACAAAATACATATGCATAATATGCACTCCTTCACCGTCAACCTGACACTCCTGGCCACTGCAACCATCATTACACGCATACATGAGACATGTTGTATGTTACATGTTATGTGTAGCTAGAAAAATCTTCCATCTCTCTCCTTTCTCACTCTCTCCATCATCTTCAATGGACAAATAAATATCGTATACTCACACACACATGGAAAAAACTTATCCCACTACCATATTTTTCATACCACCTCGTCATAATATGAATAATAAATTATCTTGAAAATCCTACTTTATACATTATTATTACATATTATGTGTATTCTACCTCCGCCTCATCCCTCACTTTTTCGCTACAACTCTCTCCACTCTCCAGCTACCAGTGTCAGGAGTCAGTATGAGGACCAGTATTCTTTTTAGCTACTATACAAAATACAAAATATACTAAATAGGTACCAACAGAAAAGATTTTCAGGTGTAAGAATAATTTTCTTTTCCACCTTTTTTTAGTCAGTTTCAGTTTCAGTTTCAACTTGTACAAAATACAAAATATATCATACGTACTTTGATTCCGACACACCAACAAATCTTTATTCACAGCATTTTTCCTCCCTCTTCTATCATTTTATACTTAATACTAAATACTAAATACTAACACCTGCATAAGAGGTATTAAAATACTTGTACCGTACAAAAAAAATGTGAAATTCCTCTACATTTATTTATATAATATGTAATTTAAGAATCATATCAAATAATAATACATATATATATGATGATTTACAGTTAATTTTTAAACATTTTTAAACATTGTACACTTCTAGAGAAGAAGGAGAAAAAGAACAGAATGATCATCGAAATTTCCCTCCTGCATTTTTTATAGAATCTCACTGAATCCTCTCCTTTTGGATTAAAAGTAAAAGAACCGATGACATTATGATGACGAAAGAATTTTGAGGCTCAGGACTCTACAGTGTACTGTGTCTAGTGTCTAGGGTATACACACAAAGTCAAAAAGTATAAAAAAAAGTCACATGAAATTTGGTGTAAAGAGTACATATTGTGCATGTAGCATGTATAAAAAGAGGTCCACTTTTTAACATTGTCATACATGTTTGTTAAGCACTAAGCACATTAAGTACCTTGTACTTTTTTTTTCATCCCCTCGTCTCCTTTTCCTTGCATATTTCTCCGCTTTTTTTACAATAGAGGTAATATGCAGGTAAATAGGTAAAATGTACAAACTGAATTCATCTATACATATATATATTCGTATATATATTCATGTATTTAATACGTTTAGGTTAAGCTGCCTCTTTTTCCCTCTTTTTCTTGTATGCTAAGTGCTAATGCTCAATATTCAAGCCTTAATCTTTATTTTATAACCAGATTTATCTCATGTTTAGAAAAACAAGAAGAAGAAGATGATGAAGACGAAGAAGAAGAGCAACGCAGTGGCAGTAGTAATAGTAGCTTGTTACTTGTTGTAGACGAAAAAAGCTAAAGCTAAAGTTCTTCTCCATCCACAATCCACAATCCCCAGTTTCTGTGGATGTACATTGTACATGTATATGTAGATCTATCTATGTGTACGGTGTACGGTGTATGACTATTGTATTAATTTCTTACGGAAAATATAACTTGTTTTTCTAGTGGAAAAAAAAATCTCTCATTTAAATTGATCCTAAGAGTAGAGTAGAGTAGAGTAGAGTAAGTACAGATAGAGGATAGAGAGGAGCAAGAAAACAGCAAGAGCTTACGCCTGTATATCTGTATCTGTAAATAGATATTTAGTTAATATTACTGACTTTTAGTTTGGCATTCAGGCTATACAAATACATGCATGTGCATATTTCTTATTTCTATACCTCCAACATAATATTTACATACATACATATGTAAAATGTAAATGGATGGGATAAAAGGTAAAAACTTGTATAGAGTATACACTATACAGTATACAGGTGCTACATTTTCTTCTTCATTCCCATACACTGTACACTATACACAGTATTACAGTGTAAACTTGAACCATGGCCAGGACCAGGACCAGGAATTTAACATCATTGCATTTTCATATCATTGGAATTAATTTACTGATAATGCAGGAGGAACAGGGAATATATATCTAATATCTACTATCTACAATATCTGTATTCTGCATATAGGGAAGAGGGAATAGGTCTCTTTATTACGCATAATATATATAATTTGTCTACCTTTTGGAAACTTGTAATAGTTTTTCGGTCGGGCAAGTTGAAAGACTTGATATTGAAAAGAGTACATGATAAAGATCACAGATACCACTCTTGATTAAAAAAAATTAATATTAAACAGAGTAAACAGAGACTTTGAAGTTTGGAGTTTGGAGAACCAAATACTTATTGAAGATTGAAGATTGAATACTGTCATCTGTACAATGGGATCCTACAGGCATATTGATATTGGCAAAATAAATATTAATGTTGTTAATACCTACATGTGCCTACCCACAAGCACAAGTATCTACAAAGGATAAAGTATGAATAAAGATGAGAGGGTATTAGGTATTATCTATACAGACAAAAAAAGGAATAAATTTTTATGTGGTAAACCTTTTTTTCTTTTTATGTAAAAAACATTTTGATACTGTTTGATTACAAATTACAAATCCTCCCTAATTCAGATAGGTGCAAATTGTAACTATCATACCTATCCTATTTGCATATGAACAATTTATTACAAATTTTTAATTTTTTAGGCACAACTTTAGACTCGATGTACTTTGTACAAACTTTGTGCATTACATGCCTACTGCCTACCTAGTTTAGAGTTTAGATAATTTCTCGTCAAAAAATTTGAGTAGAAGAGGAAAACTGAAATTCATTTGATATGAATATGCATATATTCATTATTCATACTTCATACGTTTAGTTGAGGGTTGATATTTGATAGCCGATAACAATAATTATTATTATTATTATTACTTATTGTAAAGAAATATTATGTAGAATGCAGATAATGGAGATGAAAAGATAATGGTTTGAAATTAAGTTTGACAATAGAAAAAAGAAAAAAAAAGATGCACACACACAAAGTCAAAGGCATTAGCCGGTGAGAGAAAGAAAAGAGACGACGAGTCATGGTCATTCATAAATTAGTAAAAAGATATAATATTATCGTATTTATACGTACACGGTACATATAATATAGAGATTATATAAATATGAAGAGTGTGGAGAAAAAAAAGATGTGATTCAAATTAAGTATGTATATATGCGTATAAAGTCTAAAGGAAGCCAAACACTTTGTACTTTGTACACACATATGTACCATATAAAATTTCATACATAGAATAAAAAAAAAGCCTGGAGAATGGAAAATGGAGATGCTTTAATTTTTTCTCTTGACAATGCATTAATCATTAATATACGTCTTAAGCTACACCTACGATCGACCATCTGGCCATTTATGTATCTTGTCGACGAGATGATAATGATGAGCAAAGCAATTATGCATTCTCAATCTTCACTTTCCATAAATACATGCAAGTAACTCTCACTCTTTCATCTTTCACACACATGCTCCTCATATTTTTGGACATTGTTTGTCTGGCGGGTCAAAATAGATAATAGATGTACACATAACACATGTATTATCGTACATTGTAGTTTTCTAGGTTATGACAATATTATGTACATATTATAACATAATTATTATATAACATGACAATCATTTTCATCCTTGATTCATCCTTAAATCTTAAATCCAATACATTTTTTTTTCACCTTTTGCCTCAATTTATTATGCAAATTAACATTGAACATTGAGAAAAAAAATGATGAGATACGATATACGATACATTTCCATTCATATTCACAAAAAGGGGAATTAATTGATATTAAAAATTTAGATAAATGGTGGGTGACTTGAAAGCTGAAAGCTGATAGATAGGTGCACAACTTGGAATTTACAATTGAATTCTTCAATTTTTTACCATTCCATTACTTCTTGTACTACTACTAGTAATCACTGACTGATCGTAATAATAGATAAGATCTGGTGAAGACATGGAGCATGGAGGAGCTTGAACGGGAAAAATTTCAATGTCAGCAATCCAAAATTGTAGTTTCAATAATTGAATCTATTATACAGATAATATTTGAGGAAAGTGCGTGAGCTTAGTTTTTTTTACACATATAATATATACCTACTTTTTACTTTATGCTTTATGTATTTCAATCTAGCATCCTACTGAGAGACAAAAACAAAATCATACCATTTACTCATTTGTATATTTACTTCCACAATTTTTTTTAATTCTGCACGTTCCATCTGTGTCTTTTTAATTATTGGTCCACTGTTAAAAAAAACTTTGCGTGCTTCATTTTTGTCTTGTTTCTACATTCTACATTCTATAGTCTATGCTCCAATGTTCCTTACATATGTATAATAAACTGTGTAATGAATGCTCAACACTCAACATTCATCACTCATTAGACTCGCCTTGCAGTTGACTCTCATAAAATGAAATGAATCTATTGTCATAATACTTTCTATTACATACACAACGTAGATTATAGTTCAAATTCCAATGGACATTTGAATAAAGGAACATTGAACATCATCGATGAGTGTTTGGTGCTTGGTGTTTACACAACAAAAAATTAGGCAAATTTGATTATCTTGATAAAATGGCTGTTAATTGTTAATACATATACATAATACATATACAACATGTGTCCACACAATCTAAAATCTACATGCTGTACCTTTTGTAAACTATTGCTCATTCCTCATCATGTTTAAAAGCTCATCATCTTTTCCTTTCCCTCTTCACTCTCCACCTATTTTTTTTTTTCCTATAAACTATAAACCCACTAGCTCACATTCCCTATTTTTTTAAATGATTTACAATTACAATTAGTCATGGTCATCTGGACTTAACTTGGGGCAAAAGTCAAAGAAATTGTAAAAAAAAAATTAACTTTACTTTCCTCAGTAGAGCAAATACAGTACATAGCTAATAGATGCATTATACATTATACATTCTACTTTATGTATGGAAAATAAAAAAGAACGATCAACCGTCTTTCTTTACACTGTTTCTAAGCCTCCATTTTTTCCAATACGTAACAACACATTACACATGAAACAAAATCCCTTTGGGTATCTATTGCTCACATTTGCTCATTTTTATTCACTAGATTCTAGATGCAATTAGACTTGACTCGGAAAAAATAAATACAAAATACAAGAATATTGTCATCATGTACATAAGACATAATATAGTATAGAGTGTACATTGTACATTTTCATTTCATTGCCAATTCAACACTTAACTTACTATTACAAAAAACCAGCAACTCTAAAGCTTAAAACATACAACCTACAACCTACACGGCTGATGGCTGATGATGATGTTGTGAATATTGAATATTAAATTGTGGTGAACACACATCATACCGTACAGAAAACAGAAGACAGAAGCAAGGAAAGTTTTAAAAAAAGGACAGTGATGTCTGTGCATTGTGCATTCACAACTCATTTCTTGTATGTGTACAACATGTAGGTTGTAGGTAGTAGACACACTTTCCGCCATTCAAAAGTAAGAATAGACACAAGTATGGATGGACGGCTTGTCGTGGTCTGCACATGGATGGAAATGGAAATGGAAAAAAAATGACAATGCACACAAACAACAGAGGCAGAGGCATGGTTTTGTTGTGAATTGTGAATTGTGAACTGAGAACTGAGGATAAAAAATTGCATGACGGAGATGGATTTAATACTAGCTTAAGTGCAGCTCGGGGACTCAAAATCTAAAATCAAAGTCCTCTGGCAATCATTTTCCTATTTCATCAGATTCGCAAGTTTTTTTCCCTCCTCGTCCTCTCTCTTCCTCTTATCGCTTGCCTGTTCAAAATATAGTTAATTGCACCTAAATAACGCACACATATACTTATACTTATACATATAGGATGCAATGTGTTGTACATTCAGCACATGTAAATGTAATTTTTAATTGGTAAAAAAAACCTTTATCCTACAGTTAGGCTCTTAAATTTGCATGATTTGGTATTGGGTTGAAAGGAATCAATCAATTTCTCTCAATTTTCTTTGGATACCATCTTCCAATTTTGCACGCTAAAATTAAATAGTGACACTTGATCCGTGTACACCTCAATGAAGACTGAAGATACATGGTCCAAATTCCAAATATAAATCAAATCAAGTGGCTTAAATTGATAACTGATATGTATTGAAAATTGAAAAAGCGAGAAAAGTCAAACGTCAAACGTTAATTGAAACTTTTGACTTTTTCAAGAGGTTTTAGCATGAAAAATAATTGAATTTTTTAGCATAAATTCATTTTACCCTCGTTATCGAGCAAGAATTTATGAATACATACACCACTGTGGAACACATTAAAAATTGCTCCGACACACTACAGACTACAGGCATGTATAATATGCATAATGTACACAGTTAGATTGGAAATCGGAAACCACTGAAAATGATTATGCTCTTTGCAATTTTATTTATTTGCATTAAATTCTTTGTTTATGTACGTTACAAAACTAAAGCAAAGATATTGTTGTTATTTTTTTTTCAAAAATTTATAGGTCAAATAATGTACTACAGGAGGTGATTTTTTACAAGTGTTCAAACTTCAATGGATTTACGTAAGGAGTACAATATTATACGATATTATATAGTGACGAGTTGTTTGGAAGGAAACATTATGGCTTCGTATTATTCGTCTAAAGTACACTTGATACGTTGATACGTGCACATAACAATATTTTACGACCATTTCCTCATTACCCGCATCATGTGCACCGCATAAAATTCAAAAACAAAAAACAACAAAAATTTCTTTTCCTATCACAAGATGCAATTAATTGTTAAAGGTACACCAAGCACCAAAGCCAAACTCAAATTCAAATTCATATTCATATTCGTAGTCGTATTGTCAGCAGATAAATGACCAGCAGAAATTATCAAAATACAAGATACAATACAGTATACAGTATAATATGTTGACGATCCTCATTTTGAAGTTGACATGCATTCAGAATTCAGAGACAGGTAGAGTATATTACACGTACTGTACAGTGTACACTGTACGTTGTGGAGTGAACACACTTCATTTTATAATCTAGAGTCTTGAGTCTACAGTCTACAGTCTACAGGTAATGTCCCGTTGTACACTGTACAAACTACATGCTCAATATTATACCACGTACCACAAGGAATTATCCATTTCCCTCAAAAAGGTAAAAACTGTGAGGAGTTATACTGATAACTGATAATGTTATTACAGTAGAAAATATCGTTTGGTATTCACCTCTTTCTTGTACAATAATTCCTCATAATATTTTATTTGGTTGTATTGTATTTTAATTGTCGGCGTATGCACCATGTATCCTGTATCATGTATCATCATCATTCATTGTTCATCTCATCTTTACACATTTACATGTGAGAGAATGCATCACATAAAATTTCCAGAGAGACAGGAGACAGGAACACCAACCAAAGAACAGAATGACAAACACTGTTGTATTCTGTATAGAGATGGAGATATGAGGAAATGTACTATCCACATTGGACATTGGACATTGAACATACACAATAGTCAGAGACATAGAACAGAGAAAGCATGAATGAGAAGTAGTGGTGGTGTTTTTGTCTTGTATCTGTATACACATTACACATTCGTATTTGATATTTGACTTGTGAATTCTGGATTGAGTATCAAAAGTCAAAAGTATTTGAAATTAGTATTCAACAGTTTGAGTAAAAGAGTGATTCTTGATTCTTTATTCTTCTCCACTTGGTCCTCTAAACTCTAAACACTAAACACTAAACACACACACAAAAGTTTATTGTACGTACAGAGACTGTACACTGTACATTGTACATTCTACATGAAGCTTTATACGAATGAGTGTAGAATCTAGAATGTAGATTCATCTTTCATTTTACATTATGTATTATGTACTCGTGAGAGAGTATGTGCACCTATGTTTGAATGTGCAAATTCTATCGTAGAAATTATGTAGAGAGAAGGATAGAAAGAAATAAAGAAGTATCCCATGTATAAGTATATATATATACGCAAAGAGACACTGTGGATCCAAGTAGTTTGAATTACACCAATATATTTCATTCATCAAATCAAGGTGTGGCCTTTAACTTTGCCTGTCTTTCACGTACACCAAACACCAAACACCAAACAATACATACACATACAAAATACAAAATACAAAAATCTCAAGTGAACATCAACGAGCCGTTTCTTAACAACTGCAGCTTAGGCAAACCAAACCAAACCAAAGCAAGATTCAACATATCTTTATACTTGCCTACATACTATCTACATACCACATATCACATACTATATACTATATACAAGCAAGTATAAATATTTTAGATATTCATATTCATACATGTTGTGGATTGTGGATATGAGCATTTCAGTTTCAGTAATATCAACATCAACATCAGCATCATCATCATGACCTGACATCAATGTAATCTCGATTGCCATTCCTCCTCTTCATCCCTCTACACTCTACACTCTACACTCCACATACTTTAATTAATAAATTGTATTATATTGCAGTCATAATAATAAACTAACAATGGTAAATGGGAAAAGTAAAGTTTAAAAATGAATTCATCTTGTGCAACAAACAAACGTTTACTTGAACATCATCTTCCATTTTGTCTTCTTTTTCTCCTTCTTCTTGTCCTCTTAGAGACACATACGAATATATGAAGATGATAAATAGAAAAATATTTCAATTTGTAATTTGTAAGCACAAAATTAAATTAAATTAAATTAAATTAAATTAAATTAAATTTAAATGCTTCATGTTTTAAATGTTTTAACTTGTGTGAATGTGTCCCTAAAACTTCCAAATAATTAATAGTATTATCAATTATATTTGCTTGATATTTTATAACTTAAAACTTGTCCCTTTTCAGTTTTTACATTCGGAACATTGTTACGCGTAATGCGTAAATAGTTAATAGTAAATATCATTACTATGATCAATTATCAATTATCACATTGTAAATCTGACACGCTGCATTTCTATCCAAAATCCAAACCTTTTGTCATCTGTGCGTGTAATCTCATAACATTTTACTGTGTGGACTCATATCTCACATTTATGAGCATTGCACAGTAAACATTAATGAGTCAAGTGTGAAGAAACAGAGGAAAAAGTAAATCAAGACCCATGTACAATGTACATAAAATGTTCATCCTGTATCATATTAATGTGTAGTGCATATTGCATATCGTGCGGCAGAATGGTCAATAAAATTTGAAGATGTGTGATGTATCGCATGCTCTACATATAAAACACGAGTACATGGTACACTATATCGTATGTACGAATGAAAAAAGAGAGAGAGAATGTCAATAAAAAATGAAGTTTGATCACTGATTTTGAAGATATTACCAACAATGTGGGAAATGTACAATGTACATATTATATTTTACATTTGATACATAAAATATGTACATTTAGTATGTAGTATGTAGTAATGAAACATATTATCCACAAAGTCATCTTCATCAGTTATCTATACATGGTTTGTAATGACGTTTCTATGATTTTGGTTGTGCCTACGGATTTATATACACAAAACATCAACATACCCAAAAATAAATTTAGTACGAATCTGATTTAAAATGTAAAGTTGCAAGTTGCAAGTTACATTGGACACTCATGCATGTCTCGTACTTGCATTTTGAGAATGAACAGAGGTTTTATAATGAATGAATGAATGAACGAACGTATAAAAGGCAAGAGCCAGTCAACAGTCGTAGAAATAATGTAGAATAAGGACGATGCAACTAGTGATAGATGCTGCATATATTGTAAACTGTATACATAAAGTATAACAATTAGATTGGCCACAAAACTTGGAAGACATAGTGTACAAAATAAAACAGAAGAACAGGCGAAGAAGAAGAAACAAAAAGAATCGTACTTGCTTGATAATAACAACAGTATTATAGAAGCATGTAAATATGTATAAAGTATAAATGTATAAATATATATGTAGAATGTAGATATAGTCATTAGAAGCAACACTGATAATCAGAGCGTGTGCATTTATAGCTAGTTTCCTCAAGATTAAGATGCATTTCAAGAAATGTTTTCCTTTTTTTTTCTAAATTTCATACATATGCATATGCATGTGTGGTATGTGCAGTTATCAGCTATAGCTTAGTTTACTATGACTTCTGAATGCACTTGATATTTGATGACTTTGGTTTTTGCATACATATATTGTATGCATAACAAATTCAAGATTCTTCAAAAAAATAGAATACTTATTGACATCCTCGCAGTAAAATCATTTTTCATATTAATAACCAATGTAGACATCCCTCACTAAAACCAACAAAACAAAACCAAAGGACTAAAAGATAAAAGATCCAGGCAAATAATACATCATACAGATATTTTGTACATAGTACATATCATATGTAAACACTATAAATCATGAGTATTCGTAATACTTTGATGTGTTGAATTCCTCATCTTTGCCTCTTTATTCTTGATTCTTGACCTCAAGAAGGAGAAAGAGAGAAAGAAAGATGAAAGATGGTGTGCGAATGAGTAAATAAGTAGTCAACGAGACTGTATTAGAGTATAGAGTATAGGAATAACGATACAATAAAAAAGAGCTCCAATTTCTAATCATACTTATTTGTACTACTCTGTAATTAAAAAATTTTCACATGTCTAAAATGTAGCATCGCATGATGATGTCCTGCTCTTGACTCTTGAGTCTTGACATGCAGTTGTATATTATAAAGTTTATTATTTCACCCATTCTTAATCATCTTAATGAAACGATGAGTTCTATAACTATAATAATGTTCTATCCCATGCCCAACATGTCTTGTATCATATGTTATATGTTATACTTTACAAATTATTTTACACACACCGTATCATAAATTGTAATAACAATACCTACAAACAAGGTAGAAGAAGAAGACCTTTGTGTAAATAGTAAATAGTAAATAGAGGCAAGTGTAAAGACAGCATACATCATTATACATTGTAAATTATCATCGCCTGTATGTACGAAAAATGATCAAAACTGACTGCTCAGTTTGAATCTGAAGGATTTGAACTTCATCAACTTTGATCTTGGGAGTTTAAGTACAAGTCTATGTGTGTGTCTACTTATATTATTGTAAAGGAAATCTTTCAAAAACTTCTTCATCACTTCTAGGATCTACAATCTACAATCTAGGATCTAGGATGACGCTGGAAATTCTGAGTGACCAAAAATTGAGAATCGGCATAACACTGCAAGTTAAATGTGTGAGCGACCAATGTCCATATCATGGTTTATTGTCTCTATACTACATATATACAATAGATTATGCAGAATATAATGTATGTAAATCACCATAGCGAGACTTATTTTCACAAAACACAAGCGCCCTGTACATTCTACACCAGACATTTTGATTTTTGGAAGGTAAGCCTCGACATACTATAATATGTACAATGTGATGTGTATAATGTGTAATGTGTTAAGGAGAAAGAATTTTCCAATTGAAAATTCAGAGGAAGAGGCTCAGTGTAAATAAATATATAAATATAAAACCATCAACTTGTATTAATGTAGTGTGCAGTGTACACAGTGCACATAGTTCTTCATTCCTCAGATATATATTATTCATTTGACGCAGATGAAAATGATGTACAATGTACATTGTACAGTAAGCGCATACTCAATACACACGCATATTACATACGTGCATATTTTGTTTGATGGACATACTTTTACACAGTAGATAAAAATGTTGTCTTGTTGCTATGTATAAGGTATAAGCTATATCGTACATTGTGTGTGTGTTACATGTACTAGACAAGAGAGTATCCGAGCTTTAATTCAGGTTTCTTTCCTACTTGTTTGGATTACCAATTTCTCATCACAATGTATTTGGCATGATTGCACCTAGTTCACTACTTATACTAGTGTAGGCATACAAACTATACACTATACACAATACACAGCACACAACAGTATAATATCATTATATTCGTATATACTCATCCACTACTTTTGTATGAGCTAAACCTTTCAAATCACTAGATACTAGATACAGATACAGCATTTTATATTAATGAATTTTTTTATGCTAGACAAACGTTATACAGGGAGGTAAAGAGAATCGGTGTACATACCTATACATTATACATCTATATCTATGTGCACCATCGATATTAGAATACTGGTTAGTCCATCTCAAATCTCAACTCTCTACTCATTGTTTGGAGTTTGGAGCTTGGAGTTTGGAAGGAAGTACTATTACATATACGTGTACGTATTATAGGAAGTTCCAAACCTACCCTGCTATAAAAATCTGAGGCTGACACCAACCCTTTGAACAGTTTCTATTTTATGACAAAATCCACTTGTTTCAAAATATGAGCAAGAGACATTCAACTTCTTGTTTTTTTACACAAGTTTCACAAACAGGTCAACATTTTGACTTTTGACTTTGTCACATTTACAAATGGATCAAAATGTCTGAATAAACCTTTAAAAAATTTTGATCCCTCATCTCTCATCTCCTTGTATGTAGTATTAGTATTTATACTTTTACATGTAAATTTGTTGAGGCTATAGAGTAAAAAAAATAAGTATATCAGTACATAGCTCTAGGAGACTTTGACTACGTTTTATAATTTGGTTCATACCTTATACCTTATACCATGGTGGGTTTTTTTTATATATTTTATACATTATAAAACATGATGTATGGAAATGAGTCGAGCCGATGTAAAAAAAAACATGCCTACTTGTAGTTTTTGTTTCCATCGTCTATCGTCTATTGTAATGATAGATTGTTGGTAAAAAAATACATCTATTCTCCTTCTCCCCGTGTCTGTAGTCTGTAAGTTGTATTGAGCTGGATACTGGATACCGCTTTTATTTTATTTTATGAGTACAAAATTCTACAGTCCCTTCCATCTTCCATCTCATTCTATCCGGTAAACAGTAAACTAAGGATTGATAAGGAGCAGATGAATCCTGATGACAACGAGGATCTGATTCTAGAATCTAGATTTGAATCTTAACTGTCTTATGATACATAATCTAACGACAGAGAGGATCAATGATGATGGTCATCATGTTCA